>JABASP010000108.1:0-81391 GCA_019776565.1 Sminthurinus signatus
GGCTGAGAAATCCGAAGAACGCGACAGATAAATGGTTGCGATGGAAATCTGCAGTAAAAATGTACAGATTTCCAACGCAACCATTCATCTGTCGCGTTCTTCGGATTTCTCAGCCATATACATTCACACAGGGCTGCAAATACAAATACAGGAATTCTACTGCATTTCTAGGACACAAGCCCAATACAAAAAGGTGCAGCGTTAAATTATCCATGTTTTGGAAAGCTGTATGTATAAAATGGATAAAAAGATGCAAAAATATAAAATTCTATGAATTAAAATGGTACTTTGGATTGGCAACAAGGAAGAAAAAATACAGTAGAGTGACATGACAGTTTTCCTTTGAACCTATAGACAACATAGACTATACACTATGTACTATAGACAGGATGTTAAATATACAAACCGTAAAGTATATGGATGTCTAAGTTTAAAATGAATGAATTGCCAAGGGAATTCTATGGCAAGTCTAGTCGTTTTAATTCCACAGAACATTCGTGTACAATATAGAATTCAGAATGTACATTGTACAAAATAGAATGTGCATGGCCAGTGGACAATAGAAGCCCGACATTAGACATGAGACATTGTGCTCCGTGTACTATGTAATATGTAATTTTAACCTTTGGGGCCTTCTCTTTCTTCTCGTGAGCGCTCTGCTCATTTATTTCAACTTATCTGGCCCTAATATCTGTGTCACGGGTTTCACTATGAATTTACTTCCAGTCCGTTGATTCACCTATGCTGTTCCTCCCTCATTCTTCTTCTTCCTCGCCTTCTTCTTCTTCTGGCTCTTCCGTCCTCCTTTGAATTCTCTTGCTCGTCTTAAAACGGAGATGGAGTTGAAACTAGAGCTGGAACTGGAACCGGAATGGCTTCCAATTTTACTGACGAACAATTTATCTCCCTTTTGGTCCATGTTCTATTTTATACTTTGAACGTACAATTTACACTGCAAACTGTAGACTGTACAGTGTACAGTTCACAGTCAGAGCTTTAGAGTTAACATCAGAATCCGAGTCAGAGTCAGAGACAGAGACAGAACTAGAGTTAGACTTGGAGCTGAACTCACATCAATCTTGTCACTCTTGTCTCCTCTCTCTCTCTCTGTTCTTCTCATTTTCTATCCCTCTCTTTGATCTAGAGGATAACCCAAGAAGATTTAAATGCCAATCTACGAATAATAATTAAAATGTTTGACTTTGTCTCCACCCTTTTGAAGGAGTTTGCATGGGATTTGTGCATGTATTTTTCTTTGGGTACTTTTGACAATCAAAGTGTTCACACTAAAAAGTAGACTAAGACTGTTGTCACTCAGAGGTCAAAATCAGTCACCATTTTTTATTATCTCCGCGTGAATGATTTTCTGGGGTTTATCAACGTCATCGGTCTTTTGTGGTCACGTTACACTCTGCTGATTTTTTTCAGCTCCGAATTCGCCCAAACAAAAAAGTTTTATGCAGAGTGAAACGTTTTTTGCTCATTATGACAATTAAATTTTGACTCTATTTAACATTTTTTCTGAGCCACTTGGAATTTTTCAAAAATTCCAAAACTTTGCACCATGCAAAACCACACCTGCGGGCACTTGATTTTGATTTTTTGAGCCACGGATGTTCATTTGGCTCTCCACTGGCTCACTATTTTCTTAAAGATTGTGTCAAATTAAAATTCGTTGCCTTTTTCGAGAGCCTTCCCCGCAGGTTGTAGATGTGGGGGCTGATTCCAAAAATAGCTTAGATATCAAAGTGATTTTAGCCGAAGACATTTTTTACTTACGATCAACGTTACGACTACAGTTAAACTTTGTATTACCGCTCATATAATTTTATTAGAAAATAAATTTATTTTGGGTTGCTACGGTTTTGATTTCTGTCTTTTTTGTTATTAAACAAAAAATGAAAATAGCTTTTTTGTCAATGTTTAAATTGTCGTTAAAAAAAAGTTGAATAGAAAAAAAAGTACGATGAAAAACTTGGTATTCTGGGGGTTGGATGTTTTGTAGTGAAATCCAAAATTAGCAATTTGTGCAAAATTCTTGTCTAAAACTACAACTTTCTTCATTTCTCATTATGATCTCACTTGAAATTATTCCGGTGAACCTTCGCTGGACTGGTAGAAAATTACTGTCTCAGCGAAAAAGACCCAAAGGATTTTGTGTTTTTACACTCACTTGTGTACTGTCTGTTGTCTTTTATGTGCGTATTATTATTATTATTATTTATGATTCACTTGACTGTCGTATCCTGTGTACTGTGTACAGAAAGAGGGAAGAAAGAGCAGCGTCTGGCCGTTTCAATATTATCAACTTTCAATATTATATACAATATTTATCATTTATTGTACAACAACATTTCACATGTCCTATCAAAATACAGATACATGAATAAATGACCTCTCAATAAGAGAAGAGAGTTGTTCAGCTTGTGATAAATAGATAATAAATGTGAAATATGGAATATGAATCACAATCCCAATTCCAGATCAATGAAAAGTACAGTGACAACTTTAAGCCAGTTGAAGTATAAAGTAAAATATCACTAGTGTTCCTACGCAAATTAGTCACCATGTAAAAGTTACTATTTCTATTTGCTCACAAAACCATTCAGCATTCACAAAATTCCATGCATTTTCCAGCAATCTGCAAACATTTTCTGTATGCAGTGTGTGGGCGAAATTAATGGACATTTGTAGTAAAATATTAATGTACAAGATTAACATAAACATTACAATTAACATGGAATGAGAAAAAGATAATTCTGTAGATTGTATAGGGCAAAACACACTGCTAAACTACTTTATATTTATTCTACATCTAGAATCTAGAATCTACCATCTAAATAGATTCCGGAATCGCAGTAGAATAGACAGCAAAAACAAAAACAAGAGGAACCCTAACAGTAAAGTCAAATCTAATCAAAAACAGTGAATTCAAAGCTCCATTTGCCATTTGCCTTTTGCCTTTCTGATATGCCTCAAACACGTGATAAAATGATAAACTATTCCGTGTTCAACTCGAATATTGAATCAAGTACAAGAGAGACAAGAGAGATAATTAAGCGGTGGTGTAGGAGTGAAGAGTGAAGGTCATGTGAAACAATTTTATTCCATTGACTGGTCTGGCTCATTTAGATACAAATGAATAACGGACAATGAAGAGTGGATGTGGACATGACATGTCTTGGATCGATTCCATGTTTGTATTAAGAGCATTTCCAAGTTTCTCCTCAATCCTCAATCCTCAATCCTCAAAAGTCCTTAGTCCGAAGTAACCACAAGTGACTTTTAAAGGAGAGCGGAGTCATTTTAGATTTTGGTTTGAGGTTTGAATGCGGACCATTAAAAGTACAAGTCCAAGTCCAAGTTGAAATGGACGTTCGACAGTCGGTATTTCATTTGATGGTGAGTGTGGAGAGCTCAAATAGCTGGTTGGTTTTCTCCCCTCTGGTCTACTTCTACTTCTACTTGTACTTTTGGTGGGTCATTTTATGTGTTCTCCTAATATTATTCTGTGGGGCTAGTTAATCTGGAATCTGGAGTGAAGATAAGTAGTAGGGGGAAAGTCATTCAATTCATGTCATTCTCCAGTTCATTCCCATTCTTTGTGTACATATACATTGTACATTGTACATATACGTTTATATTGATATTTGTATGTTTATCTTGGTTGGCTTGTTCATTGATATGGGCTGAAGGTGCTGGTTTGAGTGTGAGTGTATGAGAGTGATACCCAAACACGCAGTGCTATCTAAATCCAACCAGCAACACCGAACCCCACCAAACCATCCCACACCATACAATATACCATATACATATGAACTAGGAATAATCTTTCCGATACTCTATAGCTCTACAGCTTCTTCTTTTACAGTCCACTGTCCGTTGTACTTGTGTACATGTAGAAATATTTCTGTCAGGCTGATACATGGGAAATAGAAATCATGTGAAATCATGATCAATAAATAACATGGTCTTCTATCTTCTATCCATCTTCTTCTCTTTTTTCCCTTCCCCCTCTTTATTTTATTTCTTTCTACATTCTACATTCTATATGCTTTCATCTCCTCTTCCTATATTATATTATATTATATTATACACATCATTCCAGTAGTACAAAAGCACTGGACACTGGGCACAAAATACAGATCTGAGAGTTATAAGTGTGTGTGTGTCTGTGGATGACGGTGGTAGTTATCTGTATAGATTGAGTGGCTGTTGAAAGGCCAGGCTCCACGCTTCCACGAGGACGAGGACGAGCAAGAAATGGAGGCTGAGGACCGAGACTGAGACGGAGACCAATTGCAATCTTATACTGTGTTCTTGTCCTACAACCACTTATACCACGGCCACTGCTAGTTCTACTGCTACTGCTTTTAGGGGATTGAAGGGAAATCGCCATTTCTCCACAAATGGGTTTTCCAATTTTTTCCCTCTCTTTATCTACTTTCTCTTCTTTCTCCGCTGTGTCTTTTAACCATTGCTCTTCCTTTCTCTTTATGTTTCACAGTACTTTTTTCACTGTTCTTTCCTCTAAACTAAGGCAATGACGAAGGCGAGTGTAGAGTGTGGAAAGAGTGGAGAATAGAGGAATGGAGGATGAGAGGAAGAGAAAAAGGAGTGATTTTCCTCCTTTTCTTATCCATTCTGTAAAAAGTTGGTAAATTCTGTTGAAAGGGATAGAACATGGAACAAGGAGAATGGAGAATAGAGAAGGCGAGGAAGCTTGGCGCTGAAAAATTGCGGCTGCTTTTTTTACTCCATTCTTTTTTGTCTCGCTACTATCTCCGTTCGTCATCCACTTTTATACTGTTCACTGTGCACTCTCTGTATATTTGTGTAAGCTACAGTGTGGAATTTGGTATGAATCTAGGTAGTGGGTCCACGTAGCGTTGGTCCATCGTTCTATTTTATAGCCATAGATTTTCTACCAAGGTTACTAATCAATGATCATATTATAGATGGTGGATCCTGGATCCTGGATATTCTAGTTTCTAGTTACAGTCGTGTTCTACATTCTCCATTCTCCATTCTCCAGTTTCTATTCTCTAGTCCCTCTTCCATCCAAAGTACTGCACAGTACTTACTTACTTTGGCTCCAATAGAATTGAGAAAATCCAGCGAGTATTTTTTTTCAACGTCTCTCTCCTTTCTTTTATTTTACATTGTCACATTTTTCTTTTCTATTCTCCAGTTTTTCCACGGGTGTGTGTGTGCATTGTGGATTGTGGATGGTCTTTTTGTGACCTTGCTCACAGATGTGGAATGCTGAAGCTCGTCAGTAATCTTTTTACAGCTAGTTTTCCTCCATTCACTTGAACATTGAGCGTTGAACATTGTGCATGTTTGTATGCACCACACACAGTTTCAATTTAAAACCTTTCTTCATTTCTCTATCTTTTCCCTTCGTCATCATTGTCATCGTCTTCATCATCATCTTTTTCTGTAACCAGACACAGAGCCACAGATAAAGATAAAGATGAGGCGAGTGCAACTTTTCAACGGGTGAATTATTCTCAATCCTCAGTTCTCATACGAGACATACAGAAAGTCAGTCTTATTTTCATTACCATCGTCTTCGTCAGAGTCTGTTCGTGACCTACGTATTACACATACCACAAATGTAGTTCTTGCTCCCTTTTTTTTACTTGGTTTTATTGTCTGTCTGGGTTTCATAAAATGTTCTCTGATTATATTTGAACACGAGTCAACTGGAGTTGACTCCAGTTGACTTGACTTGAGCCGACTGGAGTTGACTTGATCTCCGACCAAAATGTAAGATGAAGAAAGGGAAATGAAACCCTTTTTTTATATTTTTATATCCGTCTCTTTCCTTTTCCTTTTTTTTCTGTCTGCTGTTTTTCTCTCTCTCTCTTTCCTTTATTTAACTAGTCCATGTTCATGTTCATGTTCATGTTGAGTGTTGAGAGTTGAGAGTTGAGCTTTTCCTATTAAAAGAACATGAAGAAAAAGCAAGGAAGGAAAGGAAAGAGAGACATGGCATGTGTAATGTACACTGTACACTGTACATGAAGTAAAAGGAGTAGGACTTAATTTGGAAGCCAAGTTTTTTCCTTTTTGTGAGAGAGATAAGGGATGTAATAATAATGATACTATTGCTAACAATAAAATAATAATAGTAATAATAATAATAATAATCTGTAGGCCACTTTATACTTTATACTCTATTTCTCTGTACTGAGTACATGTACAATGTACAATGTACAATGTGTAAGTTCTTGTGGTTGTTTTTGTTGTCGTCTTTGTACTTTGCTGTTTGATGCTCATTCTCTATTTTCTCTATTTTCAGCTTGTACATTGTACATACATACTTGTGCACGCATTTATATTACACATGTAACTTACATGTGCACTGTATTTTGTTGCAAGTTGAGGATTTAAAAGGAACCACCATAATTTCCTCTGTACTTGTGTTCTTTCCTCAGCCACTATTAATAATGAGCTTACTAAGTCCTGGCTTTTCTTTCTATTGTATATTGTATTGTGTTGTTATGTTGGGCTTTGTATTTTTTTCTTGTTGTCCGTTCTGTCAATACTTTTGTCTTGTTCTTGTTCTTGGTCTAGTTTTTGCTCTGGTTGTAATACTAACATTATTTGTATGATATAAAGTATAAAGTAGAGAGCTTGTAGATTAGGCTCTTTGGACTGTGGACTGTGGATTGTGGATTGTGGGCTGTGGACAGTAATTTGATCTTAGAAACACATGTTCACATGTTCCTCTGTTAACTCTATTATTTTCCATTTCCGCTCTCTTTGGCTCTTTTTCTCTTTCTCTGAGTTTTTTGCTAGCTCTTTCCTCTTGTTTTTTCGGTACTTTCCCTTTTATCTGTTATCTGTTTTTAAAACACATGTAGTGAATTATGTATTTTGTATGGTACAAATTCTTCCAAGTTTTTATAAAAACTGTTTGAAGCATTTTGTTTTTTTGGTTGTAGTAAAATTATTGATTTTTAAAGTTGGATGTAGACTTGGAAAGAAATGATCAACTTTGAGAAATGAGCATTGAGAAAATGGAAGATGAATCATGAATGGTTTAAAAACTAGGTCAAAATTGAACATTGATAAAAGATGAAAACAAGAAGTGAAAACATGACAACTTTTGAAAGCAAAAGTAACAGAATAACAAAAATCTTGGAAGATCGAAGACGGACCATTGATATTTGGTTTATCTTTTATCTTTTATCATTCCATTACAAATATTTTATATTTTATAGTGGATGAAACCAATAAATAAATGAATTTCAAGGAGCTGTCTAAAAGTCTCAAAGATACAAAAGATAAAATCTGGATTCTGAGTTTTAGATTCGAGATTCGAGATTCTAGATGAAGAATACATATTATGTGAGTTGACGGAGCATGACAGATTCACATCTTTCCTTGTAGCTTCGATTTCAGTACATATAAAAATGCAGGAGACAAATGTAGATACATCTCTGATGATGTATGCTGGACAGGAACCTTTTTCAAAATTTATTGAGAGAAACTAGGACAAGAACCAGAAGCAGACGACAACAAGCAGAGAGAAAGCTCCAAACTGAACCCTGAATCAGACATTTTGCATCCAAAAGTACTTTTGTAAATCCTTGAAAACCCCGCATTGGATTCAAATTTAATGTTGATGTATTAAATATACATGCAATATGCATCATGTATCATGTATCCCAGAGAATGCCGAATCCAGGTTCATCGTTCATCCTAGTTCAAAGAAAAGTTGTGATTCAAATTCCGATCCAGATCCAGTCCCATTTTCAACAAAATTTTCACATCACAACCCATCAGCCATAAGTACATTTTCCACATTCCGCATTCTAAATACATTGAACAAGAGTTGACATACATTTAAAATTTTCCAGTATTTTACTTTGACATTTGACAATGTGGAAAGTTTACTTGTTCGCAGTTCGTTGTTCGTTGTTCATTGTACAATCATTTCTCTTGGATGTTCTAAAGGTTCATTCGTCCAATGCCCAATACTCAATATTCAATGCTCAATGCTCGCTGTTCAGTGTTCACTGCTCAGTGGCTGGATGAAAAAACCTTATGGGAAGGAGATTTACAATTTCCCATGATACTTGAATCCTCCATTATACATTCTCCGTTATACATTGTACGTTGTGCGTTGTACATTGTGCATGTTCCTGGAAGGAAGTCCATAAGGAAGACGGGAAAGAGATAAGAAAGATGGAGACTGGAGACTGGAGACTGGAGACGGGTGAGGTTGACTAGTGGGATCATCCGTACTTGTCAGGATAGATTTATTATTGACAAAGAAGTTTGTCATATTCCTTGGAATCGGGATCCGGATTGGGATCGGAGTCGGAATCGGAACGAACTGAAGAAATGGAAGGAGTAGAACCCAATAGCCTTCACATCATTTGCAAGGATTGACCTATAAAATATTACCCCGAATATTTTATAAATTCATATGGTCTTCTTCTTCTTCGTCTTCACTTTTTTTTCTTTTTTCTCAACTTTTCCTCATGAGACTTGAGACCACCGGCTTCGAATTCAAAGTCTCGAATTTGAATCCGACTTTGACTTTGACTTATATTAACTGTGAGCCAATGTCTAGAATTCTGAATTCTGGATTCTGAGTTTTGGATTCTTTGTACAATGTGAAATATAAATGTGTAGGTCTGTGATGCATACGAATATTATGAATTCGAATGTGAATAAGAATATGAGTATGATGGGGTATCTATGATGATTGGTTTTACATGGCTTATCTCAGCCTCCCAGAAAAAGAATTTTTTTTGTCATTCCCTCTTTACTCACATTTCTTATATTATTAGGCACCTTGTCATTTCTTTCTCTTTTTCCTTTTTCTTTTTCTTTCTTCTGCTAAGCTCAAAGCTCAAGGCTCAAAGCATAACTCAAAGCAGGGGATCAAATGAGCTACTGGCACAAATATAATGTATAAAAATCTTTCAGAATAGCTATATCTTTTTATCTATCTCCAGGAAAAAAGAAAGAAAGGGGAAATAGTAAATTGACAACGAGAAACCACCATCTTTTCTGTGTCTGTATCTATCTTTATTCTATAGTATATATTACACATATCTTTGTAAAGCGTAGAAAACGCAGAGTGTAGAGTGTAGAGGTTTTATAAGATTCAAATGCATCTTTAAACTTTGTAACTTTGAGTTGAAGACTCAAAAGGTCAAAAGTAATTTTAGAGCACTAGTTTTAGTGATTTTAGTGTTAATAAGAAGACTGTTTATTCCTAGTATTTTCCTTACATATTTTAAAATCAAATATTAAGAGCAACTAGATTAGAAAATAAACATTTATAATACCTTTCATTCATCTTTTTATTATTTTCATTTGGATTATACATTGTCCATTTGGAAAATATAAATAAACTCGACCTAATTTATCCACGAGATGTGTATTATACTGAATTGGAGTTGTTTAATGTTTATTGTTTACTTTGTGTAAAAATAATGCAGTGTCCCTGTTTCACAACCTGGCTTGAAATGCACTGGAGATTCTTATTGACATCCACATTTATGTCTAAGTGACAGTCCCAGTCAGATGGGATTGAAAAACCATTAGTTTTGTACATATTTCTCAGAATTTGTCGAAAGAACAGAAGACAGAAGACAGAAGGCTGAGCTGTCAACTGTCAACATGTGAAACTGATGCACTCACACGTATCTCTTTTCAATGTAAGTATTCAATACAACAACTGGAACTGGAACTGGAACTGTCATTCATGTGCATACCGTGAGTGAGAGTAACAAAATATGTGGGAATTTCTTCTATCTTGTTCTATCTTGTATCTTTTCTATCAACTTTCAAAAGAGCTACGCTCACCATACAACATGGAGCATAGAACATTGAATATAGATTACCCATGAAAACCCACGAATGTGGACGACAGGAATGGGAAGGAAGAGGAAAAATTGACCCGTGTAAACTATGGCCGAGACGTACATCGTATATCGAATACAAAAACAAAAAGAAAAGAAAAGGTCCTTTTACTTATGTACTATAATTTGTAAGCCCGAAAATCCATAGTCCATAGTCCTGAAACTTGAGTCTTGAATCTTGAGTAAATGCAGATGGAAAAAGTAAAGCTTTCCAAGACATTCACTCCAAATATGTATATACATTATACATACATCGTTGGAGAAAACAGTAAAAGAGAAAGTCGGGAGAAAGTAAAGAGTGGAGTGATGAACACAAATAAAATACATTGAAAGACACAAGACTCAAGACACAAATAGAAGATAGAATACAGAAGACAGAAGAAAAGACAAAATCCTGAAAGACGTGAAAGGAGAAAAACAAGAAAATCATCATGTTTCTGATTTCAGTCCACTCTGAATCTCTCTTTCTCTCTTTCTCTCTCTTTTGATGTCTACGTATTTTTGCTTACATTCTATTCTCTATCTATTTTCTATTCTCCGCTCAGTCTCTTGTCCCTCCATACAATTATTTTGAACAACCCAAGCCAAGGCAGTAGGATCAATTCAATTCTTTCCATTGCTATAACAACCAGGAACCAGAATTGCAACTGTAGCCAAAGGAGGAAGCCCAAGTTGAAGCCGAAGAAAAAGACCAAGAAAAGGACAAAGAAGAGAGAGAAGAAAGAGAATCAAGAGTATTCGTACAAGGGAAAAGACGAGTGAAAACTAAGGACGGTTTCCATCTCTTTGGAAACAAAAGTCGTTGAAGCGTGATGAGATGAGCCAAGTCCAAGTAGAAGTACAAGTTGAATTCAACGTCGGCATCGGCATCGGCTTCGGCATCGACATCAACATCAACATGGTCGACATGAACATGAACATTGACATGGACATGAACGTCTCTTTTTTGTGTCTTGCGTCTTTATATCTTTTCCTTGTCTCCAGACTACAGACTACAGACTACAGACATATGTCTGAATAAACTCTGTACTCTATACGTGCATATCTTTTTACAATAATAAGAATTCTCTTATTATTTCTTTCCTTTTCCAGGATACTCTTGGTGTACAATGTCTGATACGTTCAGTGTTCAGTGTTCAATGTTCTTCCTCACGCTTCAAAAGTACAATTCCTCTGTGTAACTAGATGCCAATGTGTATGTGTGTGTGTGTGTGTGAGTGTGTTTTCCCCGAGGTAAAAACTGCCAGACGGATGAAGTGACGAGTTTGTTTTTGGAATACGAATCCAAATCCAAGTGGGAATGTGAGGATGAGAAAAAGACTAAAGATGACTCTATCTGAGATGAGAGAGAAAGAACAAGTTAAAAAGAAGCTGAAGCTGAAGTTGAAACTGAAACTGAAACGGAATACATGAAAACTCTTTCACTAGAAAATAATCTAAACGGTTTATTGCTTCACCGTCTCACATCACATCACATTGGATTGGATCACATCACTGACACCACTGATGTTTTTTTACACGGAGAGTGAAAATATTGGCACCAAATCAGATACATGCAACTAGATACTAGATACACTAGATATATGTGCGGAGTATCTACTTTAGTGACAAAGCTCAAGTCAAAGTCAGATTTGGAATCAAATACAAAGTATTTTACCTAGAATCTAAAATCTAGAATCTAGAATTTTGCACTCTCTATTCCCACGTTCTCCTTTCTTTCCCAAAGTTTAACACTGGGAACTTTCCACTTGTGTGAACAACAGTGAGAGATAAATCAGCTGATTCTATTTTGATTTTGATTCTAGAATCTAGAATCTAGAATCTAGAATCTAAATTCTAGATACACGAGCACACGGACTCCTGTAAGTAGAAAAGAGACAACTCTTTGAGCTTTGACAAGGAAGCAAAGTCTTTATTTTCTTGTGATTTCCATTTGTTTTAAATTCAGCGGAGACTCCTGGTGTACACATCTTTTACATTTTATATTTTACCTTTTCTCTTTTCTCTTTGTCAATACAGCTTTAAATCAGAATCCGAATCCGAATCAGAATCAGAATTCGACTCCAACTCCGAATTCCATTTCCACCCACTCCCATTTTACATTTTCCGTTTTCCTCCAGGATGTTGGATGTTGGATGTTGGATGTTGAATGTTGAATGTGGGTGTTAATATACATACGAGGACAGATACATTTTTTACCTACTTATTCTCTTGTGTACTCTGTGCTCCGGGATTTTAAAATGTAATGTATAATGTAATATTATTATGTCATGTCACGTTATGCTGACGCAAACAAACACAGGCGATTGACTTGACTTTTAATCTCCTGTTACACGGAAATTGAACAAAAGTCTACAATGACTTGTGATTGATATCTATAGATGATAGAGCTTTTGTATTAAAATTTCTTTAGTTCTTTACACTATTAAAAAGATTTCATCTGTAGATGGTAAAAGAATTTTAAAAAATAAAGGGACTCTTTTTGGTTGTCATGACAATAAAAAATCCCACTTTGTTAACTTGTTTGGAGTTTCTAAATCAAAGCTAGAGATTCAAGTCAAGAATATGTATTGAGTATTTATTTCAAATAAGTATGGTCAACATAATACAACTCTGGATTTGGATTTGTATTTGTACTTGGAAGAGTAAAGACTCGTATTGAGTATTTAGTATTGAGAATTGAGGATTTGGACAAGAGGCGACGACGGAAGAAATGGGATTTGGAACTGTGTACACATGTTTTTACCTTTTATTTTTAGCCAAGGAGCTGACTGTAGACTTAAGTACGTATCCTGTGTATCGTATCTTATCTTATAGGACGATCAAAGAGTGATGTGTGTTGTTTTGTTTTGTGCGTATCTCCTTCTGTGTGTATTTGTGTGTATATTTGTGTGTGTGTATGGGGAGACGGACTTTTTTACGGATTAAGTTGACTCACATTATTGCTTTTCTTGCTGTACTTGCTCTCTTCCCCTTTTATTCATTCACTTGGGTCTCATCCATATCCGCCAAGCCAAGCCGCTTTCATAGAAAATACACCAGAAAAAAAGGAGAGAAAGCTTAAGAAGAGAGTGAAAGTGAAAGTGAAAGTAAAAGGGAACGGAGAAAAGAATCCAAGAGCACAATACAGATACAGATACAGAATGTGATAGGATAAGATAAGATAATAAGATACAGAGATTCCGGATTCCGGGATATAACGACCATTCCTTTACTCCCTTTTTACTTTGAGCACTGTCCTTTATATAGCACAAGATATACTACACTGAATTGAAGAAAAGAGAGAAAAAGAAGAGGGACGACTTTTGAAAATCTTGTTCTTGTTCTTGTTGTTGGGTTTATTGTCGTCCCTAAATTCCTATTTATTTCCTCTATATACCTTTGTGTACTATCATCTCAAGTCATTGCCAAAGTTGGTACTTTTTATTGTACACGAGACTGAGTTGAGTGTGCTCTTCATTTATTTCACAACTGTCCTTATACCTTTATTACACACTTTGTACTTAGTCCCCACGCACCATCAACCATCTACCATCTACCATCAACTATCAACCGTCGGCCATCAACAATATTTTCTCAAAGCATGAGCTAAATTTGAAAATATATTGTCTCCTATCTCATGTGTACGGCCTGCACTTGGCACAATTTCTTGCCCTTTCTCTTAATTTTTTTCTTGTTTTATATTGAGAATATACTTGAACTTGTTCGTAATATTTTTAGCTTTGAGAGATCTTTTTATGCGTCACTGCGTATTTTCAATATCCTATTTTGTTTATGTTTTTTATTCTTGTACTTTTTCCAAAAATAAAGAATATACTTTCTCCTATTTTGGGAAAAATCAAAATCAAAATTAATACCAGGGAATCAAAGTGTAATGACCGTGACCGTGTTAATCAAGTCAGAATCAGAGGGCTTAAATCTTTTTAAAAGGTTTTAAAACGAGAGTGGAGGGATTTTATATCAGCATTAAAGATGCCGAGAAAGAGAGAGCTCAAAGTTAAATGGACAAATGTTCATTTTTATCCTGGCTTAATTTTTCTGCTTCAAATTCAGCATTTTAATAGATACAAAATGGAGTTTTTATACTCAGAAATAAGTGAATTTAGATTTCCTGGTAGTTTTTTTTTATTTTTTATACAGTGAACTAGGAAAATACCGAGAAGATATTAAAGACGAGAGTTTTAAAACTTAAGTATTTGAGGAAGCATATGAAAAGTAAGCAGTGAGCAGTGAGCAGTGAACAGCGGTTGAGAATATTGAATTTAAATTGCCGAGTTTGTGCTGCACTCTCGGTATATAATATTTTCTGAGCTTTCATCTCTCATGTTATTATTGCTATGGTGATGTTTGGATTCTAGTTTGTAGAATGTAGAATGTAGCGGAGGAAGGGCTTTGACGAGACGGTAATTCAAAGTGAATGGTGAGTCATGTAAGTTGTACGTTGTGTGTATGTGCTAGATGCTTTTTTCTGATTCCGTCTTCGTCCTACTTTCTCTTTTCTCCTTTCTCTTTTCTTTTTTCTCTGCCTCTTTTTCAGTGGTAGATTGTAGATTTTAGATCCACTCAAAATGCAATGGAGATTCTTAAAAAGCTATAAAATATGGTGTTGAATTTATGTCTTGTGCATGAAAATCCCTATAATGCAAAGCCCAGTTGGATCTTGAAGTTTGAATCTTGAATGTTGTATGCTCAAAGCTCAATGCTCAATTCTCAATGTTGAACGTTGAACACTGAAGGCCGAGCGTAGGATGAGGAATGTTGAGTGTACATAAAGAATGTATCTATGCATAAAGAAGAGAAAAATCCATATGGGCATACTAAACAGAGTAAAGAGTAAAAAGTAGAGAGAGGCTCATGTTTTGAGTTTGAGTTGTGAAAGAGTAGTCTTTGGTCGGTGGGCTTAAGCACGTATCTTGGCTAGGCAAAGAGTTAATGGTAAATTTATGAGCTGACCATCTCCTTCTCTCCCTCTCTTTCTGTCTATCTGTCTCGTTTACTAGTCTGTTACTTCTTTCTACTTTCTCCTTTCTTCTTTCTCCTCTCTACTGGGAAGTCCGGGCTTATGCGAGTCCGAGTAAGAATAAAAGTACGAATACGAGTACGAGTTTCTACTGTATGTTAAGATTAAAAAAAACGTTGGTCCATTTCAAACGTCAAAAATTACTAGTTTTAATCCTGATTCAAGCCGTAAGAAGTACAAGAGTCTCGTCATAAATCATTCTTTTGCATCAGTGAATTCTCCCATAAATAACATGAGACGGATCTTTTCCTTCTTTCATTTTTACTAGTGAATCGGTCTCGGCTTCGGCCTCGGCTTGGGCTTTTCCCTTCACATTCTCTTCTCTTCTTTTCCTCTGCCTTATTTTCATATCCATAGCTCTCTAGCTCTAGTCTCTAGTTCCAGCCAACACAAATATGAAGGATATTTCCATTTTCCCTTTTTCCGCCCCACACTCACATACATTTATAATCGGACGGAAATGGAGAGAGAAATCCCTTGTATTTTATACATGGACTCTGGACTCTATGTAGAATTCTGTGGAATTCTTTGGTGGAATTTTGTGAACGAGTGAACGAGTTGGTGAGTGTGTCGAACTGGATCTGGTTCTGGCTCTGGATTTTTTCAGTATGCTTTATTCACAAAGGAAATTTGCAAATACCAAAAAGCCATGTTCCAAATACTTGTAGTTTACAAATATAAAATATGCTTATATAATGCAATGTGTAGAACCATGTATTTATATTATATATCTTTAAGCCGCAGCCGTTGCCATTGCCGTTGCCATTGCTCTATTAAAACATTATAGAATGAGGACGACGTGGATGTGGATGTGGACGTCGACTGCTGGTTCCACAGATGTACATAATTTTTTTGGCACAATTATTCAAACACATAGCCAAATTATAACACTGAAAAACTCTCTCTCGTTTTCTCCCCCTCTCGCTCAAACACACACACACACACACACTTTTACACATGAGCAACTCGCATCCTAAAAAACGTACGGTTTTCATGTGTGCTGAACTCTGGTTGATGTGATGTAGAAAGTATGAAATATGAAGAATTTGTATAACGTATGGCTGAATGTGTGTTTTTGGGGTATCAATTTTGTGATGTGATATACACATTACGGCACATTTCAGTTCATTCCAGGACATTTCAGTGCGGCACCACACCACATGAGGAATGATGTAGCGTAAATAAAAGTTGTTTTTGTGCACAATGTGTGGCGGAGAAAAAAATGGGCGTTGGGCACAGCACTAAACATGTACATAAAATGTACACTGTAAATTGTGTAGTGTGTAGTGTGTTTTAATGAAAAACACTGGATCGCGTGAAGAGCTAATGACAAGTGTTTAGTGTAAATTATGACTCTGTTTCCCTTTCTATATTTTCGCTTTCATTTTCTATCCATTCATTCATAGCATTTTTTTTACCATTCTTTGTTTTGATCATATTACATATTACGCCTTTCAACGGCTCGACATTTCTTTGTTTTTTTTATTCATTTCCATCGTTTTCCTTTCCACATGTGCCATTTTTACATCATTTATTTACTCATATTTTTATAGAACAATGTGTATAATATGCCTTTTACTCAAGGCGTATGGGATATTTGTTTGTTTAGTTGTTCACTTGGTTCATTTATATTGTATGGAAAATGCAGTCAAAATTTATGGATGTTTGTGTCACTTTGAATTAATTACACACACTGTGTATTTTCTGTTTCTGGTCTCATAACTCACGACTCATTTCTCGTTTCTCTGTCTGGAAATTTCTGGTTCAGCTCCCCTCATTTTTTTATTGAATTATGACTTTATTTAACACACACTGTGTATTATGCAGGAAAGTGCTTCTAAATCAGCGCTTAAAAAGCTACTTTTTTTTACTCATAAAAATAAAAATCATTTAAGCGTATTTAGTACTTATTCAGTTTTCCATTTTTAGTATTCAGTGTTCATTTTTCAAAGACCAAAGGTCAACAACTGCAACAAAATTTTATGGAATCTCTTCATCTCTCGTCCTTGTAAATTCTGTTTGTGTTCAACAAAGTAGAAGGATTTGCTATAAAATCATTGGGCTTAAAAAATTGGCCCTTTTCTTTTATACATTTTCCATAACATATAACAAAATGTGTACTTTTTCTTGTGCTAAAACTGAAAGGGAAAAGTAGGTTAAATTAGAATTTTGAATTCTTTTGTTTTGAACAAATTGTTATTCCTTTGCTGAGATCACCAACGCCAACGTCAACGTCAACATTCAACATCCAACATGAACGTCATTGATATTTATGCTCAAAGTAAAATTTAGAATGTGTATGCGCAAATCTACTTGTGTTTGTGTTTGTATAAAATATGCGCCCTGAAACATGCTTAATGCTCAATGCTCAAAGCAAGTCAAAAAGGTTGAAGTGAAACAAAGCCAGACCAAACCAAACCTTACATAAGATAAAAGTAGTTTTATTTCCTTTGGAAAATCTTTTATGCACTGTACTCAGAGACAAGGAGTATCAACTATCAAGTAGATTTGAAAGTGACATCCATCCAGAGTCAGAGTAAGAAAATCCATCTGACTCTGAGACGGAGGTAAAAAAAGAAAAAAATATAATATCGGCAGAGCCACATCAATATAAAGTTGCAGCTGTAGATCATGAATGAGTATAAAAATAAACAGTTTCTTTCTTTCTTACGGCCCCAGATATTACTTTTCTTCATTCTCCAACTTTTTTGGTAGAAAATGGAAAAGTGGGGAAATCTCTTAAGTGAGTCAGTGCCAACAGCCAACACCAATAACACAGAAAATACAAAATACACAAACTCCAACAACTTTCAGTGAGAAAGTGCTCAATGTGAACCAGGTTTTGTCGTTTTGTTTGAGTTGTTTTGTTTTTCTGTCCGTGTCTCCTATTGAATTCTATTGTATTTTATTCTACCTTGTTGAAAACCAGCCAAAGCCAACGCTAAATTCCAAGTATTTTTGCACCATTTCTCCATACATACATACGAGAAAGACAGATAGCATTATCAATATTAGTGTCATTATCATCATGAGACTTTTTTGTCATGAAGAATACAAAATACAAATCTCGCACAAAAAAAATATAATAATTTTCTATAGTATGAAAAAATCAAAGGGAAAGTTGACAAAAGTTGCGCGTTGAGCCGTGTCATTTAAAATACTGGTAGTGAATAGTTTATTTAGTGTGGAGATAGAGACAGATATCTTTTACATTGTACAATGTACGATGTTGAGATATGAAGACATAGACACAGATATTTTACTCACCGGCTGACTGGTTTGGTTTGGTTTTTGTGAGCAGAATAGAAAAGCAGAGGAGGATTTCAACACGTTTGTGCAATGGAGTTGGTGTGAACAGTGAACAGGGAAGTCTGACATTTGGAAAATGGGAGAGAATCATATCACACCAAACCAAGTCACTCCATTCTGAACAACCACTGTCTATGCAAAACGTAAAGCACAGAGTCTGAGGAAAACAAAGATGAAGACAAAGTCGTGGAAAAATGGATGGGAAAAAATGAAAAAAGACTCCACTGAACAGAGTGGAGCTCGAGTTCTCTCTATTTTGACTCTCTATTCCACTTTGCTTTTTTACTTTTCTTCTTTTTTTTTGCTTTGTCTATTCTGTTCTCTTATTCTAACGAGAGCTAAAATAACACTTCTCACTTTCACATTTGTTTTATTTCCATGCGGCAAAATCTCTTTTTTTTCTCCTTTCTTTTCGTCTCCATTTCACTTTGACTATCTTCTGTTCTTTCTTTCTTTCTCTTGCTATCAGTTTCTCAACGTCTCTTCAGCTATTACAACTGAATACGAATGGGAAAAAGTGTGTGGATTGTGGATGTCTATGTGTTTTTCTCATTTTGCTAACAATTCAACTTTTTCCATGGAAAAAAGGAAGGAGAGCAATCTAATACTGTCGAGCTCAAGTGCAATGTACAAAAGTACAATACACGTTATAAATGGTTCTATTGCACATACGCAGCTCATAGCAAACTGGAGCAAAGGCAAGCAAAGAAAGTAAAACTTGACTTGACTTGAAGACATAATAGTGGAAATGCATCTGGAAATTGCTTTTCCCAAGCACTTGAATTGTACTCAACTACATACATGATACATTGATACATGCTACACATTACACATGTACACATTTATATGGAAAAGTACTTTGGTACTTTTGTACTTTTGTACTCACACTATCATTATTACCATACCATACCGAAGAGAAAGGCAAGGGACCATTTAATTTTTCATGCAAACTTTTATTTAAAATCCTTTTTCTATCTTCATGTTCCTCTGTACTCTGTACTCTGTACTTTTTCATTTTCATTGTACATTGTACATGTTTCCAATAAAAGAGAGCGCAGTACAATACAAGGCAATGCAATGTTATGCAAACAGAAATAGATAGAGAAAGGAAGATGGTACAATATAAGATATAAGATAAATGTAATACCGTAGAATCACTTTGGCCAGAAAATAGAACAAACTATTAACGAGGACTACAACAAGGAGAGAGTAACATCTTAAAACTATGTCTATTTTCCTGTCTATCTCTTTCTGTGCATGGTAAATTGTCTTACATACACATACCGTATACCGTATACCATGTACCATTTTTACAATAAAAATGAAATCTCAATCCTGTCTTTTCTTTTCTTTTCGTTTGCACTCACATTTTTTTGTATTCTCGGCGCGTGCACCAAGGAGTTTGCATTATAGTTATAGTTATAAGTTATAAGTACTCAGAAGCAGAAGAAAAAAGAAAAAAAAGTTTCATACATAGAAAAACTCTGAATCTGACTCGGACTACAAGTTGAAGTTATATAACAAGTAGTAAAAAAAAACTTTTTTTGTACAGTTTGTAATGTGTAGTTGGTAGTTGAACAATGAACATGGAACATAATACGAGGACCTGGCCTTTCTTTGCCCCTTTTACAAATAAATAGGAAAAGTTTGTACATTTTTAATTTATTTTTTCTGTCCCTGTCCCTGTGCCACGTAACATGTACAGTATACAATGGACATTGTACATTGTACATTGTTTCGTTTTCTCTTTAGTAGGATATTATAGAATATAAAGTATACACATTTCATATACTTGTATACATTATTATTATTATTATATCTAAGCCAAGAAATCTACTTTCACTTTTCAATATAAACTTTTCTATAGTCATAAAATTATTATTATTACTCCCTAGACTTTAGTATTGGATAGTTGTTGAATCTACGTTGTATTTTTAATGTATTGAACTGTATTCGTATTCCTATCTTTTCTTCATATTTTATATTATTCTAATACATTCCAAGAATGAGGGAAAGAAAATACTTGCATTCATCATTTTTACTCATTTCCATTTTAATCATACATATGTATTGTATTTTTTACTCACTAAATATTAAATATTAACAACCTTATTGAAATCCAGATCTTTAACCATAGTTGACTTTAACGTTTAACATTTCAACGTTTTAAAGTTTCTTATACTGATTAATATAATAAACTATGTCGATGTAGACAAATTTTTGGTGTATTTGTATTTTATATCTATTGACTCAATTTTCATCGAGGGTATTATTAATCCAAATCCAAAACCAAAAGGAGTAAAGGGAACTCAAAGAGAAAAGATAATACAAGTTGGTGAGCATATTATATAGGACATGGTGAAAGTATGGGATGGGATTTCCTAATTCGCAAATACACATTTGTAAATCCTGTCCGCCCAGCTGACTTCTTATTACAATTATGGAAATGGTCCACTTCATATTCCAGTTAATTTGATTGTGTGTATTAGTGGGAATTGCAAATCTGGTGGTGGGATGGCAGGATGTCCAATGTTCAATCCTCAATGTTTGTGCACTACTTCTCTTACACTCAGTCTGTCCTCATCGTTCTCTAGTATTCTAGTGTTCGAGATTGAGATTCGACATCCAATTATATTGGCATAATATATTTTGCTTTGAATCTACATTCTACATCCTACGTTCTTCAGTGTACACTGCACATTATACATTTTCCTCCTCTCGTCCAACTCTGCTCGTTGATCCTCCACGGAATATAGAAACCTACACATTCTTGTGTATTTTGTTCATAAACGAAAATGACAGATGAATTGACTCGAGACTCGAAACTCGAGACTGGAAGCTGGAGGCTGTAGATTCCACAGTCCAGAGTAAGCGAGCAGTGAGCAGTAAGTCAGTTAAACACTTTAACGTTGAGATATAAGGACACATGCATAATGCATACACAATCACTTATATCTACAGATGCTTCTGGACAACAGATAGATAGTACATTAGTACATAGTCCATACAGTTGGTACAACTAGCAGTAGCTGTATTTGTACAGTAGTAGACATCTGTGGAGACGGAAGCTTTGGTGAGTTGTTCATGGTCGTCGACACAATGACGTGTCACACAATCAAAATCATTAAGTCATGGTCGAATGAAGTTGGGCAAAATTAGTGATCTAGAAATCCAACCAAGCGTAGCATGTACAGTGCACAGTGTGCTCTATAGCAAAATACCAGCGGCATGGAGCAGGGAGCAGTGACAGTCTCGTCCTCGTCCTCTCTTCCTGTACATTCTACGTTCTACATTGTAGATCCTACATTGTAGATCCTACACATAGATATACTTACATCCTGGAATTCGGCGAGTATTTGCTCATATACCTATGGAGACACAACCGAGAGGACAGAAGAACGAGAGCAGGAGAAAGTGAAAGAGAAAGCACATTATCCTGCTTTTCTGTACTTTGCAGAATACAACTGCTGCTGCTTTTGGCTTTCACTATTTCTGGTACAGTTCAGTAGTACAGTAGAAAGTATAATAAAGTAGTAAAGGTAATAGGAGAGAGAAAGTTTTCCTCTGGCTGGCTTACTGTCTTTCTCGCCTTGTTCCTTCTTGTTTTCCTTTTTAGTTTGTCCACCCACCACCAAAGCACCACACATACAGTTGTACTTTGTATTACGCAGACTCGTACACTATGAATTTACGTTGTAGATTTTACAAAGTACAGTGTACAGTGTACATTTATTCAAGCCTTTATAGAAGGAGGATATAATACAAACTACGTCTATAACTAGAACTAGAACCAGAACAAAATACAAACAAACTACTAATTACTCATCATGGTTAATTGAAAATTGTATATTGTATATTGTCCATCAGATTTGCAATGCATCAAAATCCAAATTCCAACTCTTCTGATCCAACCGGATCGCAAATTTGATGGTGTAAAGGCGGATTTAGATTTGTACTTTGATTATTTATCTAGGTTCTAGAGTTCTGGGGCCTAAATTTTTCAGTTGGCTGACTGGAGCGTTCCGGATATTTTAATCCAGCTCCAGCTATACCTACAGCCTACAACTGACAGCTTTACAGGTTTTATTTTACCCTGATCATCTCCAGATAAAATAGCAAAGGACAAATGACAAATGACCAGAAAATTTACCACAAGCTATTTTAATAGCAGTGTAAAGGAAACCCTGTCAAAGGAAAAATTGCACAAGTCGGGATTTTGCGAGGAATACGGATTGCGGATTGAGCATTGTGGATTTTGGATACTTTGAGATATTTTGAGATACTTTGAACTTTGAAAATGAGAGTGAAAGGAGGATTATGACTACATGTGAAATTCATACAAAATAGAAAATCATTTGCAGGGGCAAATTAAAAAAGTTACGAGTGGGTTGAAACCACCGAGTCAACTGTCATTTCCCTCCGTGATTCTATCCTCTGTGTACAATTTTCAGTATTGTAGAAATGAAGGATTTGTAACGCGTACCTGCCAATCCTCAAACCTCAAACAATTTTGACCATTCTTCTAGTTCTCCACGTGTGCAAATATACAGATATGTGTCATTTGTCATTTGTAATTTGTAACCATTCCTATTCCCATGACTTTATTCCAAGAACTTGTTTGTTGTCTTTGTCAAATACTTGTACTGTACTTTGTGTTGTATCGTACTGTGTACAAATTACCGTGGTTTTATTTGAACTATACCAGGAATTTATAAGAAAATGTTACTTTTTAAAACTTTTACTCTAAAAACGTAATGCGTACAGCATACAGCGTACGACCACAACCTACAATCCACAATCAGCACACTACGCAGCAAAAAAAGTAAAAGTAAATCTAAAATCCGTGGTTTCCATCTCTTTTTCTCTTTCTCTCTCTTCTGGCCAAAATCCAAATCAACAACAGCTCAAACTTTCGGGTTTCTGTTAATGAATAAAATTGTGAAAACTTCCTTTTGCCACCATCAATTATATTTACAATATCTATCGTGCTATATAGTTATTTGTACACAAAATATGCAGAGAAAAGTATGAGTGTTACGTTGCATGATGAAATTAAGTTGCCCTTGGGGAATGGGATTGAATTTCCTTTCCTTTAGCTCCATCCAGTTTTTGTATACATAATGTTAATGTTTTGGGAATTGGAATTTTACTGTCAATATTGATTCAATTATTGCAGGATGCCTGTATTTGTTTCTGACCAGCTATGGCTACGGCTACTCTAATTCTAATTCTAATTCAAAATCTAAGCCTAAGTAAATAAAATAAAATAAAATATAGAGTAGAATTTCGTCTGCTTTTGGGACCAAACTTCAAAAAGATAATTAATAAAAAAATAGAAAAGATTCTCAGAAATTAGGAATTAGCAAATTAAACTCAACATAACCTCAAAGCTTAAAACTCGGCAAAAAAACTAAATTTATAGTTAATTCTAGATTTCGAACGAGCTGTACAAAATTCTCGTATCAAAACAACTCACAACTTATGGATTCAATATATAAAATATAAAATAGATAACAGAATTCCCAATCCATGGAATTTTTGAATACATGTGTTCTATTTATTTAATGAGCTCATCAGTTGACTCCTTTCAACATATTTTTCATCTCTGTAAATTTCTTCATTCTTTATGTAGCTTCTAGATTCTAGCTTCTAAAATCTAGAATCTAGAACTCCTTTCCCTACAAATTTCCACTTTATGACTTTATCTATAACAAAAACAATTTGAATGTAATTTGTACAAATTCTTGGAAATCCTATTCCTCCTCAAACTTGTACTCGTACTCAAAATGAAAATGAAAATGAAGGTGACTTGAGTTCTTTTATTCTTTTACTGTAATGACAAAGATGAAACGGATGAAAGAAAGGAGACACAGAGAAAATATGAAGACAAACGACAAACGACAAACTGGCATACCTGTAATTTAATACCAAAAGATGTATCTTTGTATCTTTCTGTGTACTCGTGTACCTTCGTACAAAGAGAACTTTCCAAGAAAAATGTACAATGTACAATGTTCAGATTTATTCTCTAGGTACGTAGAAAGTAGAAAGTATACAAATAAAAATAAATATGTAGGAGAAATTACTGTGATTCCTTTCGGTCGCAATAATCCTAGTGTTTCATGATTGTACATTGTACATTGTATAACGTACATTGTACAAGGTACAAAGTACAGCTTACAGTTGAATGTGGATCATAATGATCGTAATGATAATGACGATGATCGTAATGTCATCCTCTATTATTATTATTATTGCTTTTACTTCAAGCATTACACAAGATGGGATGAAACTAGAGCTGGAACTGAAGCTGGAGCTGGGATTGGAATTGGAGCACGAGATGAATTCTGGATTCTAGATTCTAGATTCTGGATTCTAGATCCTGAACAATTGTTATTCCATATAAAGACAGATTCACCCGCGCGTGTATCTAGTCTCAAATCCTCCGAGTTCCGGATATCGGATATTTTCCAGCATAGTTTTAGTTCCAGCTCCAGCACTCCATTCTTTTCCCTTTCATTTACGTATGTACATTGTGCAATGTACAAGGGAACTCGCATTCCTTTCACACAATGCTTGATTAAGCCCATGACATCAAATATCAAATATGTGTGAGTGTAGAGAGAAAGAGAGAGAGGCTTCTTTTCTTCTACTCTCATCTTTCTTTCATAATGAGATTTGATGGAATTCAACTAAAAGAGAAAAGAGAAAAGAGAAGACACTAGATACGCACACACAGCTTTATACGTCGTTTAGGCAGAAATCCTCATACTTATATCCGTACGTACACATATCGTTCACGTATAAATATAATATATAAAGTAAAAGGTATGTGAATGATACACATTTGCAGAGCCTCGAATTTCATAGAGAAAGCACGGCGTGTGTAATAATGTGTAATATGTAATGTGAAATGTGTAGTGTATAATAATACTGACATAGTTTTGACATACTGAGTCAGTCCTGTTCGTACTGTACTCATCTCTGAGATTTCATTTTCCTTTTCTACTGAGGAAAAGAAGAGAGAGGTTTAATGTACAATTTACAATACATACGGATGTACAATGTACAGTGTACATGTTTAATG
The DNA here is from genome assembly GCA_019776565.1 of Sminthurinus signatus. NCBI lineage: Eukaryota > Metazoa > Arthropoda > Collembola > Symphypleona > Katiannidae > Sminthurinus > Sminthurinus signatus. Next base: position 25,307 of record JABASP010000108.1, read on the forward strand.
TTTAAGCTTTGCAGTTTGGAGAAGTGACTTGTGAATTTGCTGGAATATTTGGGTTTTGCTCTGGTTCTCCATCTTCTTCCTACGCACACAGCACACACAGTTGATCGACCCATGACTCTTTTGTTTGTTCCCTTTCTCTTAAATACGGATACGGATACAGATATTCAGTATTCAAAGATATTGCGCCGTACTGCTCTGTGTTGGAAAGGAAAGGAAAGGTGAAAGAGACCATAAGTCAACCGAGAAATATAATAAAATATCAAGCTGTAGCTCAAACTCTCGAGCTTCATGCAAGGTTTCATTTATTATACCGTTTTGTATAGTTCTGAATTTGTGTTTCGTATTTCGTATTTCGTATTTCGTATTTCGTATTTCGTATTTCGTATTTCGTATTTAGTATTTTGTGAAGGAGAATAAGATATGGATTGTTGAAAAATTGAAACACGTCACATGGAATCCAATCCATTCCAATCCAACCCAATACTCATGAGATTTCAACTGTACGGCGTCATATAATATAAAATCACATGATATACATATAATAATATACCACTTGCCTAATCATGTTTACCTTAGATTTGATTCCAGGAAATTGCTTTGGTTCGTTTGACTTGGTTTTGATTTTCATTTCCATCTTCATTTCCATTGTGATTCCGATTTTGATTTTTCACCCCGATTTTATTTGATTAGTCTACCAAGTTTTGTTCTGTGTTCAGTGAGCATTCGAATATTGTGGATTTTATAGGTTTATAGTCACCTTTCACCTTTTACCCTTTTGATATTATTCTTATTTATTTTATTTAAGTTTGCTAGTATTTAAAAGTATTGTAAGAGAACGTCAACGTCAACGGCAGAGGTTGTACACTGTACAGATATTTTGGATTTTGGATTTTGGATTTTAGATCTAGGTCTAATTTTTATTACAACAATAAAAATGGCTACCATTAAAATTTGCACAAAAAACTTTGCACTCGTTGTACAGAGTTTTACAGAATACAGAATAAATTGAGCTTTGGAATACTTGATATCACATATTATAAACTGTACAGTACTTGACTCTGACTTTTATGTGTTTGGTGCATGGAACAAAAGAAAACGTGGAGCAATTATTCTTGGCTGACTCTTATATAGAATATACATTATACATTATACATCCTATGTAAATATTTCCACAACCTTTGTTTACGCTTCGTCTTCCTTATAGAAGTATGTACTTGTACTTGTACTTGTGCATGTATTATGTATTAGCATTTATATCACACTTTAGAACCATATTCTCAGTTGATATGATTATAAAATAGTGGGAGTATGGGGTATGGGTGCGTAGTCAAGTTTATCTATATATGAGCATATCCTCAAAATTTCTGTTTCGGCTTCTGTTCAATCCAATCCAACCGAGCAGAGAAAATCGATTTTTATTGACTGGAGCCTGGAGAATGGCAAATGGAGAACAACCACCACCACTACAATACTGCCGATCACAATGGTGATGATGATGATGATGATGATTATGCTGTCGAATGGGAAAGCTATTGAAAATAAAAGTGTGTGAAACGCACACGCTCCCGCAAATTTACAAACTCGCGAGGAATAAGTATACATAATATTTAGTATGTATTATGTATAATAATATTACCATGTACGGTAATAAGTATATCCACTGTTTTGACTAGACATTAGACATTACACATTAGACAGGCCGTTGAAAAACGTGTGAATTTATCCATGAGGAAACAGGCACGGTGAAAGTAAGAAGAAACCAAGTTCCTTTTTACTTCTACTACTGAATACTCCGCTTCATCCGATATTTGAAGCTCACATTTATATTTTAGATTATACTTTTTAATACACTTTTGACATTGATACCTCCTATTTTGAAAATGTGATATTTCATACTTTATGTCCTTTGTACAATGTACGGTGTACGATGTGCGGTATCATACCTTTTTATATAAAGAAATTGCTTTCACTGTATACTGAAAGTGTACGGTATATAAATAAGTACAAATAGAACTTGATATACGAGCCCAAAAAGTTACATGTTTTTATTTACAGTATGCGGTACATGGTATACGGTATACACACAGCTCGCAAACTATAGTGTACAGTGTACGGCGTAGAGCGAACACACTTTAATTTTCTCTTTCGTACACATTTTGACCTCAAACTACCTAAGAAAAAAAAGCCTCAAAGTTGCTGTAACGAAGGAAATAATGAAAAGATGGAGAAGAATAGAACAGTAGGAAAAAGTGAGTAAAACTAGGAACAAAAGGCGGTCTGAGTTAACTGAACTCTGGGAGGAATGGAACAAGGACAAGAAGAAGAAGCAGAAGAAGAAGAATAAAGAAGGAAGGAAAGAAAGAAGAAAGAAAAACTAAAACTACAAAAGTTGGTTTGGTTTGGTCCGCTCGGGTTGGTGACGTCAGGTATAGTTTGTGTCCCTTGTTTTCTACTCTGCAGAGCTCTGGTTCTGGCTCTGGCACATTGGCACTGGCCTTCCGCTGGAGAAGAAAACAAAATTACTAAAAACACTAATGATGACTTTTATTCTCAAGAGCTGCTGGTGGTCTTCTCTTTCTTTCCTACTTTCTTTCTTTCTTTACTTCTCTTTCACCATACTATGTACTATGTACACTTGTATAATACACATACAAAGACATGATATAATATAATATATAGTATACACAGGTTCAGCACACTGCACTATTTTCTATTTTCCCTCATGTCTCAAATTATATCGACTTTGAGTTGAGTCCAGCCGTGGAAAAATCTATAAGTTCTGGTAGGTTCTCCATTCTACATCCACCTCTATATTCTAGTCATTCCAATCCAATCCAACCCAACCACTGCAGATTACAGGAGCAAGATCAAGTTTTAAATTACAAATACAAATTACTCTTACTTTTACTTTTACTTGTTGTTGTAGTTGTAGTTGTACTCAAGTTCTCTAGCTCCCTCGTCGTCGTCGAAATAAATGGAAAAGAAAAAATAACAAAGTTTCATGGTGGTGTTGGTTTTCCAGCAACCTTGTTACCTCTAGTTTTTCTTAGTTGTGGTAGTAGTTGGTGAATTCCTGTTCTTTTTCCTTCTTGTCTTTTTTCCATTTTCCTTCAAGGATACTGATATCTTTTATACATATCTACATCCATATTCTTTTATAAGAATAAGGTAGCTTCTTTAGATTGGAATGACAATATCAATATCAATGTCACTTTGAAAAGAAAAAGGAAGCCGTCATTTAATAATAAACTTTTGTATTTGAGCAAACCAGGAAAATACATCTAGAGAAAGTGAGAATAATAATGTACATGTAATTAGCTCCTGCCTGATGACTGATGAGCCTGCATACTCAAGGACACTAGAACTGGAATTGAAGCAGGAACTGGAATAGAATGGCAAGGTGAAATTACACGCAGAATACACACTACACACCATCTCATTATTTCCAAGAACTTTTACAGCTATGTGCATTAAGAAAGTGTTTCCTCCTCTTTACCAGAATTATCTTGTGTCTTGAGTCTTGAGTCTTGAGTTTTGTGTGTAATATTTCTCTACTTGTAGATATTCACAACTTGCCGTTGGCCTACAGTCTAAAGTCTAGAATGTAGAGTCTAGAGCGTGGGAAAAACAACACTGGATCGTCTGGCTCCTCCACAGGAAAATTCTGTTTACCTACCAACCTTAATATCTATATCCATCTATCCATGTAGATTTTATATTGTACATGTATATACTTAAACTGTATATTTTACATGTGTGTGTGCGTGTCTTAATTTCCCCTTTCTTTTACTAAACTCAACTTGTTCAGTGTATGCTACTCACTTTCTTTTCACCACTTTCTTCTTCATTCTCCTCTACTTGTCCGCTTTTTGTGCGTGTGTAGTAGTGTGTGAGTATTAGTGGTATTTGAGTAAGTGACTGAGTGAGGGAGGTTAGTACTTTTCATTAGATCTAGTATTCTAATATCCACTGCGTGTAAAAAGTAAGAATATTGCATAATCATAATATATGCATACATCTTTACATTCACATAAACCTAGACTTGGACGCACTCTTTGCAGTAATAGTAAATGTTCAAGCTACAAAATGTGTATGTGTGTGTGTACATGTGGATGTGGAGAAGACAAATATACAAAGCTCATTAAGTTTATGGGTGAGTTTTTCCTTGTACATTGTACTTTTCATATTACATATATACGACACGAGTATATAGTATATAGTTTAATAGTTTCTAGTTCCGTAAAATGGGATGAAGAGTAACACCAAAGAGTGAGAAGTTTCCTCTCATTTCCCACCAGCTACTTTCTACTTTCTACTTTCTACTTTCTACTTGGGCTTGGAATTTGGGCTAGGAGTTTGAGTTTGAAATTGGAGTAAGTAAAGAGACAAAGAAAGAAAGAAAGAAGAGGGGATTAGAAAGAGTGTGAAGTAAGAGAAAAGAAAAGAAAGGAAATAGACATGAGGAAGCGGGAAAAGTTAGGAGCGAGTGTGAAGAGACCAGTAGAGTATTAGCATTAGGCGATTACGTGGTTTTACTCGTCGCTGTAAAATGACAAAACGGGAGAAAATGAGCAAGTCTATTTCTATTTCTGTTTTTATGCAGTGAGCTACATGCATATAGCATATAGCCATGAGTTATAAGCTGAAAATTGTACACAGTACACAGCGTTAGCATTTAGCATACAATTGCGTGTGGGTGTAAATTTTAGAAGGTACAATGTACATGCATAAAATATCTAGGATAAATTTAGATAAAGGGAGCTTGGCTGAATCTCATATACATAAAAAAGTATACTTGCCACATTAAAAAGTGTAGGCTGAGACATTTTGTGTACATTTTAAAGCATATTTCTATTTTCTATCTTTCTATTGATTATTGATACATCTCTACCACGAACAAAGCTATGGAGATGACGTTTTCACTTTGTGAGTGACTGTACTATATAAATAAATGTACATGCATCTACTAAGGGGAAAAGTTTGGCTTTTGTGTAAACTACAGACCTGACGAAATAAAAGAAAGAAATGTAATGAGGCGGAAAATCCAAATTCGGAATCCGAATCTCAAAGTCAGGATGACGTGCAGCTTGAATAATTTCTTGAATCCCTATTTTCTTCATCTTTATTTTACTCTGTCACTTTCTCTTTCTCTCTCTCGTTTTCTCCCTTCTCTCTGTCAGCTTGGATGCGCGTCAATTTTAAAGAGTCTGAAGTCTTTGTGGCTTGTTCTTTTTCTTGGTATTGATGGAATGCATTTAACATTTAACATGCTTGCATGGTTTGGATTTTGTATGACTACTGACAAGTGAGTGCGGAGACCGGAATGTAGCATAGGAAATGAAGAAATGCTACGGTTAAGTTGAGCTTGCATTGCATTGGATTGCATTGGATTGGGAGCATCAATTCAAACACAAATTCATAGTGAAGTTTAGAGGAGTTGCGAGTGTACGAATTTGAATACTAATACTCTAGATTCTACACATCAACATTACATCACATCCTTGAAGCTCCAAATTCAAATTCGTCTACACATGCACATGCCGTAACCTAACCTTCAACGTGTGGCATGTTGCAAAGGGAAAGTTAAAGTTGACATTAGCGTTTTTATTTGGGAACGGAACCACGGCCAGGATTAGGCCAGACCAAACCAAACCAAACCAGAAGCTGAAGCTTGTTCAGTCGACAGAAAATCGGAAAAGAGGGAGATGAAAATGGTATGGTTCTTCTTCTTTTTCTAGTTCACTCGCCTCCGCTTGAGCTTGACTAGACTAAAAACTAGGGACCAGGAGATGGGGAGAAGGAATTCAAATTCAAATTCAAATTTCAATTCGACTTCTTGGAATTCAGAGCAGTCCAAACGATTCTGTCCTAATGAATCTCAAAAACCCTGAATTCGGATTGAGTTTTCCCTGGGATTGAGATTTGGATTGGGATTGGGAATGGAATGGTAAAAAATGGAGCGGAAAAGGAAAACCTTCCTCCTCCTCTAGATTCATTCATACATTCACTCACCCGGCCACAGCAACCAACCAAACCATCTATCTATCCATCCACCCATCTATCCTCCTTCCACCTTCACCTTGTCTTTGACATACCGAAAACCTCAAGTATGTGTCTAGTATCTAGTATCTGGTGGGGAGATGTACAGAAAGAGAGAAGAAGACAGCCAACCTTTTGCTATCTCCTATCTTACATTTTACATGTTGTGTGTTGTGTGGCATGTAGTGTTTGTAGGTTGAAAGGTGGAGAATTTTTTTTCTTTTGATCCAACTTTCCTTCCTCCTTTTTTGGTTTTTGGCTTTCCTGCTGCTCCTGCTTCCTTTTTTTCACTCGTTCAATTCTCCAGATTACGTTTCCCACTTTTGTGCATTCTGTATATTGTATATCTGTACATTATTCATGTATGTAGTGTGTACTATCTGCCCCTCTTTGCACAACAGTACTTGAGAATTTGGTATCTTTTCGGAATTAATGAAATGCAATGTAGAAAAGTGTTTGTCTGTGTACAGTGTACAGTGTACAGTGCATACTTGACGTTGAGTTGGATATTGGTTCACTTCTCGACTCTTCTAGAGTCTAGTGTAGAGTCTAGAGTCTAGAGTCTAAGGGAAAAGAAGGAGCCAACTTCTTATGCATAATATCCGTTTTGTACCAACTCAAAACTCGGAACACACACAGTCAGTCAGAACCAGAACCAAAACCAACGTGAGCTTGATGCTTGATATAAGGAGAAAGTACAATGTAATGTATGTACATCATACATATAAATATTGTACATATGAAGTGAGCAGATTCGTATTCGTATCCGTGGTGGTTGAGCAACTGTCAGCAGGAGTGGAAGTCGAATTCTGTAGCTAGCTCAATAATTTCAGGGTGTTGTATGGATTGCAGATTCGTGACGGGACTGGATAATTCCTCCATGGCAAATTCCTTTTACACGTTCTCTATGGAAGTCTAACCAGAGAAAGAGTCAGGGCCAGTGTGTGTACGATGTACGGTGTATGGTCTACAGTCTACAGCTTTGTAATATACGTATAAAACCATCTACAAGTACAACTACTCGCTCTTACTTCAATTCCAATCCGATTCATTCCAGTTCCAACTCCGACTCAAGCTCTACTTTGAGTTTGAGTTTGAGTTGGACTTCTTACGCTCAGAATACATTCATGTATAGCGACTTTTCCATTTCCATTTCCATTTGGATAGTTTGCCCACTTTTTCCTCCTTCACATCCTCCTCTTATAACAGTTCTCGTACAGGCAAATAGCAAATAGCAAATAGAAGGTATACAAGAAATGGGTATCGGTAGATACACGGTATAAGATATATTTAATGTACAGTATGAATTTAGATATATCTGAATTTTACTTTGGACTTGGCTGAGTCAAATACATCTATAATACATGTACAATGTAGATATGCAGGCCTGATATATGATAATGTATGCGCCGCATAATAGGTATACAAAAATACACACATGTATAAATAAGGCTATACAGTATATGGTGTACAGTGTAGTGTATGTAAAGGAGTGAGCGAGTGAGTAAGTTTCTCCACCTTCTTTCTTTCCTCTTTTCTTTCCTTCTTTCTTATTCCTCAATGTATAGATGTAAACTTTCAACTGACTGAACTCGAGTGAGTCTAGTCAACTGGAGAAACTGAACGAGCTAGCACACTGTGTGTGCTTCTTTTCTACTTTTATATTCCATTCTGTATTCTATGTATTTTGTATAGTGTATACTGCTACTTCTACTTCTACTTTTACTTCTCTACTTTTACTCCTGTAGCTGGATTCCAAGGAAATGCGGCTGATGTTAAAGTTAAAGTTGAAACTGACGTCCCATGGTTTACCTTCCTTGTGCTTTCTCCTTTTCCCTTTTTCCTTTTCAAAGTCGAGTCGAGTTGTAGCTGAGACATATTGTGTTCGTGTAAGGAAAGCGACGTGTACAAATACCAAATACCAACTACCAAATACTGAATACCGAAATTCCGTTTGCTCATAAGGGGAATCGGAGCGTATTTTCCTTAACTTTTTTCTCCACTACGACCTCATCCTGTCAAAGGAGCGTCTCACCATCACCATTCATTAAACCTGGCCCCTGTATCCAAAATCTACATGCAAAATCTATATTCAGTATTCAGCCATTTATAGCTCTGCATACTACATAGATAATGCTCTGTATTTGTATATGTCTTGCGGCTACATTTTAACCTACTTGCATATAACATATAACCATAGATTTTAGATTATAGATAGGTGAAAAAAACATGGAGGGAACATTTTACATTTTACGCAGAGAGGCGTAAAAAAGTATAAACTATAATGTGGGATATAAAATGTAGAATGTGGGCCGGAGTGTAAAAAAGTAAAAATAGAGTGTCGTCAAATTCAAATTCAGCTGTGACTTCATGTGTGAGTGAAATGTATTCTTGTTCCCTTCACATTCTTCTCTATTTTCAATTCTCTAGTTTCTATATTCTATACAAAATCCTGGATGTATCTTGTATATTGTATAAAAATATAACTAGTTACATATAGAAATGGATATGCATATGCATACAACATGCGACTCTCGGTTTTGTGGTTAGTTTTACATTAAATCCTTGTCAATTGTCAATGTCGCTCACTCCCATTCCATTCCATTCCACCTCCTTTTCATTTCACGGTGGAAAATGGAAAAGTGAAAGCAAAAGTGAAAGTAAAGAGAAAGTAGAAGAGAAAGTAAAAGCGTCAAAGAACGGGTGAAAAGGAAGAAAGCTACGCAGTTACAAGTTACAGCTAGAGTTTACAGTTCACTGCCAACTTCCAACAGTGGACAAGAACTATGGTGGTCTATGGTTCACGCTGGACGTAGACGAACTCAAGCGACTTGGCCACTGTCAACCTCAAGCCCCTACTTTAATAACGTATCCAAAATCCAGAACCAGATCCAGATCAAGGACAGCGACAATGACAAGCTAAGTATTTGCTTGTGAGTGATAAAAGTGTAATTAGATACTACAGAGAGATACGATAGCAAAAACAATAATTATTGGGGTAATTACTACAACTGCTGATTTTGCTCATTACCTACCGCAGTATAACTATAATTACAATGACAATGTCTTATATCTTTTATTGATCCGACTACATAACACAAAATACAATACACCAAACTACAGAATAGAAACTAGAAAAGAGAAAGTATGAAAATTAGAAAGCAGTAAATCAAAGAAACTCCAAATGAACTTTAACCATTTCCCGTCAATTAATTTGATATTTGTTTCAGTTTTATTCAGTTCATCAAACATGAAATACTGTCGATTGCAGTTTGTTGATATTATGACAATTATTTTGTTCCAATTAGTTGTAAAAGAGAGAGAAATTTCTTTTACGTAGGTTCGTTTAGGTTTGACTTTGACTTGAATTGTGCTCCTTTGTTTCTTTGTTGCTTGACATGGCAACATTTTCTTTAGCCGTAGCTTTGAGTTTTGAGTTTGGAGACTTTGCGTTTAAATTGAAATGTTCTTGAGGACGAAGCAGCAAGAAGAATACAAATAGTGCTTGTTCTTGTTCTTGTGGTAGTCATCACAATTTGTACGATATTCAAATTCAAACTCAAACCCAACCATCGACCGTCAACCGTCGCCATCACTCTTAAAGACTTGGTTCTTCTTCTCCACTCAAAACTCGAAACTCTTGACTCTTGAATCATGACTTGCAGTTCGTCTTCTTGTTCTTGTAGTTTCTTGAACCAGGCGAACCAACTTGAACCTTGAACATCCAACATTCTAACTTTGAGCGGAAATAAGTTTTGAGCATTGAGCTTTGAGCTTTGAGTTTAGAGCAAAAGCGGAATTCGAAGGTGGTCTACTGAAGGAGGCAGATGCATACATTACATAAGTGCATGTGCGCCAACTTATTATTATACAAGGGAACAAGAGGAAAGAAAGTGGTGAGCAACTACGAACTATTAACTATTATAAATTAGTACAACTCCAACTTGAACAGGAGAATACATATCTATATGCATGAACCCTTTACGATTAATTATGTATTGTTTCACCTCAAATTCATTTCACAAGTTGTGCAAATCATCATCAGCCTCTCTCTCTCCCTCTTTCTCATAATCGTCAACATAATAACTATTACACGTTCATTATTTTCCTTGGCCGTGTGCATATTATATAATATAATGTAAATGGAACACGTAAGAAAATGAAGGTGGTTACACGGAATATGACGGCGTTACCTTGTTCATTGTTCATTCATGCATATATGTGAATGTGTGGTTTTGTCTAATAACACGTAGACGGAGGACGTTAAATAAAAACGACAAAGGCCAATTTGACATGTCTTGTGACTAGTGACTAGTGACTAGTAGTTTCGTGCTGCTTATTTGATGGCCTGCTGCTGAGATGAGTTGACTTGACTTTGACTTGACTTTAGTTTACTTGAGTCTTGAGTTGACTTGAGTCTAACTTTGTTTTCCCAAGTTGTACGTTCACCAAGAAAAATCCATCCAAGTTACACTGGTTCTGGTTTTTCCTCACGTCCGTCCAAACCAAACCAAACCAAACGCCAGAGCTGTGTATCACATTCTTTCCCCTCTTAATTAATAATCATAATAATTACGAATGGTTTAGTTGCAGGAAAATAAATGTCAACACGGAGCAAAGGGCGACACTTTTGCACAGTTGCTAACTAATCTTTGTGCTCCTGCTTAACTTTATGATTCATGATTAATCATTGTATAAAGTATAAAGTATAAGCTGTCATACGTGTAAACTGTACCAGCATTAAATATACTGTACACTATACAAAGTATATGTAAAGCAATGCATTTGTATTATTTGATCAGCTTTATAAATATTTGCTCTTGCACACGACACGTTTTGGGTGGGTTTTCGGCATATTTTTAATCGTTATTATAAGTTATAAGTCATAGATTAATTAACCTAGTGGCACTATTTCCATTTTGCATTTATTATTTATTATGCTTGTTCCACTTATAAAACAGGTATAAAAAATTCCTTTTAAACTCCTTTTAAAAATATCATTATGAAAATGAGGAAAAAACGCCAACATCATTTTGGTCCTCGTTTTCATGTTACGGTTGACTACGGTTGATGATTGACTTATTTAAATTGAAAGCATCTACAATCTAGAATCTACAAAGGAAATCATACGACAGTAATAAAGAAGAAAGAAGAGGAAGTGGAAATAATGTGCTTGTTATGTTTGTTATTTTCATAAGTACAAAGTACATTGTAAATTGTACGTTTTACATTGCCATCTACTTGTACTTAATTATATGTGCAATGTGCATACATTATAAATTTACATATGGTGGCAAGTTACTTGAAGGAGCAAATTATTATTATTATTATTAGGTTCCATTATTAGGCTTTGACTTTCAACGGCTATTGATTTTATCAATTTGACTAAGTATATTTACCTGCCATCCTAAATGATGATGATGACAATGATGATTCACAGGCTAAAAACCAAGAAAATTGAGGTAAAAAGAGAGACAGAGAGAGAGAGAGCCAAAAGGTAAAGATAATATTTTGAGTAAAGGTTTCTTTGCTAATGAACAGTTGAAGTTTAGTTCAAATTACATGCATATCAAACATCCAAAGTAAAGTGTGTACAGTTGATTGCCTTCAAAAGCAAACTGTCTAATGTCTACTCTTTCCATTAAGATGTAAACAAATTTTCAAGAACTATGTCTACAATCGACGTTCGATGCTCCACACAAAACTGCGTAGGCTTTAGATTCTAGACTCTAGACTTTAGATTCTAGATCCTTCCTCTGCTTTGATACGACCTGTTTCATAGTAATCATTAATTCTGAGTAGTCAAGCTGAATTTCTCAGTTTGTAAATTGTTAATTTTTCTCATGCGTCTTCTCCATTTCTAATTTCTACATTCTACATTCTAGAATCTACATGTAATTTATGCACAAGTGTACACTTGATTCTTCCTTCTGCTCCTTCATTCTCAATCAATTAGAAGAAAACAGAAGAAAACATGCAAGACAAAAACAGAAAAGAGAAAAGAGAAAACAGGATTTGTAAATGACAGACACAAAGGATGTGACAGAGTACCAACACAAACACGAATACAAATGTAAATACAAGTACAAACGAAAATACGCATCAAATCACCAAGACAACATCAACATCCTCAACTTCCTGGTTTCTACTTTCTACTTTCTAGATTCGATATTTCTCCATTTCAAGAAAATAACAAGAGAAAGTGGGAGATATTAAAGTAAAATCCAAGTACAGGGAAAAGATGAAAGAACTTCTTTAAAGTACAAGTACCAAGAATTCCTAAAACATAAAACATGTGTACATCTGCACACATGTAAAATCCATTCATTTCACATTACACATTACACTGGTAATGGAACTGTGACAGAAACCACTTCACTTCACTTAGCAAAGAGGAAGAAACCCAAGACATGAAAGAAAAGATGACGACCTGAATTTCCAAACTAAAATCTTAATTCTTGAATTCTGAATTTGAAATTTGGGATTCCTAGTTTTGCATTTTGAATCAGTAATCATTTCAAAAAATAGAAAAGTAGTTCATACTTTGTAAAAGATCCTGCATCCGTTATTTATTACTTTATTTCTGTAGCTTAATTTTTAAACTGGACAAAAGATTTAAAAATATATGAAGCCCATCTCTTTTTGCAGATGAAGAAGAATATGAAATATGCACGTAGATGTTATCTGTAATTGGTAATTGGTTTTTGAAAGATGCTTAAGGATTTTCTAGAATCCAAACAAAAGCTATAGAGAAAATTGTTAAAGTGACTTACCACTGAGAGTGTGAGTGATCCAAATGGATGAGAATGTGTAGAGAGTTAGGAAGAACATTTAGACTGGGAATCCACCAAAAAGGGGCTAAACTTCTCTCGGAATTTATTTATTTATTTATTCTTCTTCTAAATGAAGAAGAACAGACTTATAAAATAGACTTATCCTTTACAAAGTAGATTGTAGATTGTAGAATATCTAGAAAACTGGATTTATGTAACACACATGTACATTTTATACACATTCATCTCATACATAGACTATAAAATACATGTACACTTGGATTTTGTATATACACACTGAAATCCGGCTTCTAATGATGATAATTGTAATAATTGTAATAGGACAGTAATAATAATTGGCTGTTTTTTTTACATTGACATGACTTATAATAACACTTTTTTCTTTCTTTTAGACGACGTTCTTTTTTTGGTTCTTTGATTTCCAAGGATTTCCACCTCTAATTTTGTTCCTTGTACTTCTGCATGAAAACTCGGCAAAGAATAGAAAGGTATCTGGAACCTGGAATCTAGAATCTGGATGTTTCGCTGAAACTGGAACAAAATCTATCTCAAATCTGTGTGTATATCAATTTCAGTTTCAGTGTCAGAGTCGTCTGAATTTTTGTCTCATAGGATACGGGGAAGAACACAAAATATTTTTTACTTACACACCGCACAGATTTCCAACTTGCACCACTATTTTTATACTTTTTGTCTTTGGCTGTGCTTCTTTTTCACTTTGTAAAATCACTGTCGTCGCTGAATCACTTAGAGTTCCACACAGACGTATTCGTGTATATGTACAACCACTGCCACTTTATTTGATGAAAGAGAGTTCTACTTTTTGATTTCCAGTGTGTACTGGAACTGGAAACTGGAAACTGGAACTGAGTATGTTCTTTTTATGTCTCGAGCAATGTTTTTTATATTACTCGAAGTAGTACAGAATACGGAGCTAGTTAAAATGTCAACGGTGAGCTAGATGAAATACACATAGATGAACTGCTGTAGTTTTTCATATAAACTTTATGCTCGTGCATAAATATGACTAGGAATATGAAGTACACTCTTTATTTTCCTCCTTTCTCTTTACTTTCTCTTTACTTCTAGTATCTAGTTCACTCATGAAGTTAGTGACTGCAGTCAAAATTTTTATATGAGCTTTAACTCAATCCTGGCACAGGTTTTGTTTTTATCCTTTTCTCGGGATTTGAATCCTGATTTTTGGATCCTCTCTCTATCTTTCTTTCTTTCTGTCTATCTCTCGAGCTATGTACTTTCACCGTATTTACTTGTTTACGTGTTTACGTTTCTACTTTTTACTTTTTACGTGGGCGTATCATCATCTTGATCATGTTGATGTTGACTTGTTGTGTCGTGCAGGACGTGTATTATTTTCATGCAGTTATACAATTTCTCCGTCATTTTTTACTCTAAACTATAACTTAATTTTATTAGTTAGTTAGTTTGAAATTAAAATGAATTTTTATTTAGTATTTTTTTTAAACAATTTGAAAATTCAAATGTGTCTGTGGATAATGAGTTAATTCTGTCTGGACAACTAAGTTAGTCGATAAGAGGTTTCCTTGACATGGATGAGTAACTCCTTGTTTTCTGTGGACTGTCTTGCTGTGACTTGCTTTTACTTTTATTGACGTAAAAATAGCACAAATGTCTTTATCCGTATTATGTGACAAACGACAAGTTGTTGACTGGATACACTGCACAATTTACTTGTGTAACTGTAACCGTTTTTATCACTAATTGATTTGATTGCCTGATGAAATTTGAGATTGAGAGAGAGAATCCTGTGCATAGATTGAATCACATTAATTAATTATATCTGCATATCTCAAATCTGTAATTGGTTGTGCAAGTCCAAGTCCAAGTCAAAGTCAAATTGTCACTCAATATGCAGAAACTGCACAAAATGCAGAATGCTGAATGTACTACGTCAGAGACTAATTAGTTTAGCCTGAATGTGGAAAACTCAATTTCTCCTTTCTATCGATATTTTCTCTCTTCTTGCCGCTGGAAAACTGGAAAGCTGGAAAACTGGAAAGCTTTAAATTAAGTTAAGTTATGACACTGACGACGAATATGATTTTCAAGTTTTATGAACTATAGATTTTCTTCTCCTACTGATTATTCAACCACTTTTTCACAACTCGTAATCACATAAATAAAATATTAGTATTAATCAATACGAGGAATGCCACAATTTTTAATACTTTCACCGCAAACAGCACCGCATCAATTATTTTAATAGAATACTTCTTATACTTCTTCTGGTGTATCCAGTTAATTAGAAAAACTCATTCCAGACCAAAACCGGACCAAACCAAAACCAAAACAAACCAAACCACTGGTCGGCCAAATCACAATTAATGGTAACGAGTCACTTACGATTAGTGAAAAGTTTTAATACAAAAAAACTAAAACTTTTCCTGTACTCTTTATACTTTTTTATACACACGTACAAAGTAGAATGTACAAAGTACACACACTGATTAATGGAGAGGATGTGGAAAAGTTTTTCTCTTTTCTCTCTTTAGACCACGGCAAATGTAATAATACAACAAATAGGAAACAGTGTTCTACACTCGGGAATTTAATTTAGTGGACTAGGCCAAACAGAACCCGGATCCGAAAGAGAATCAGAATCAGAATCGGAGTCAGAATCAGGACGAACCACGCGAGAGTTTCTGCTCTTGACGTCCCTTGAACAAACGTACAAACTAAACAGAGTTTTTTTCTTCGTTTGAGATCCAACGTGTGATAGATTGGGATGGATGGTAATTAAAAAGCGGAGATGAGAATGAAACAAGAAAGCAAGAAAGTAGGAGAGATAAGGTGAGTGAGTGAGTTAGTGGGTGAGGACGAGAGAAGAAGGGAGGGAAAGTCTGTCACTTTACTCACTCCACTAATCTAAATCCAGAGGATAGATAACTCCAGAGTCTAGAGTCGAGAGTCCAAGAAGAAGAAGATTGAGAATGGATAAAGAAATCCAGATCAAGAGGATCGTGAGGGAATTCTCTACACAAAAGTAAGAGGAACTTGTAAGAGGTTCTGATTTTATTTTTGATTTTGATTTTGATGTTTCCCCATTCACTGTTTGGTAACTGGTTCACTCACTTTTCTTCATTTGTTGTCCCTGGGAACAGTGTAGAAAATAAAATCACTATTTTCACCAATCCCACCAATTTTTCTTCTATCTGGGTGAAAAGGTGAAAGCACACCTTGGGTCTTTGAACACTTTCACTATATTGGATGTTGAACAAGTTAAAAATTCGGTTAGGAGGCCGAATTCTTTCTTCTTTGCAAAACAAACACACAAGAAGGTGTTTGATATTCGTTGTTTATTCCTTTCTTATTCTTTCTATCTTTTTTTCCCTGGAGTTGGTTAAATTCGGATTCGGATTTGTTTTACTTTTTACCTTTTTTCTTTTTTATTGAAGTGAGCACTTTTTTATTTTCTCTAATTTTCTCCTCTTGAGTATGTACAATGTACATATATGATGTATATGTATTACACGGATACTTTGATTTTGATTTCACATGGAAATACAATATAATATACTGGTTGACTTGGTTGCAGTACTAGTAATAATAATAATAGTATTACTACTAGTAGATAGAAAGAGTAGTAGTAGTAGTAATAATAATGGTTTGGTTGTACTTGTGTTTATATTATATTCGTATTTATACTTGTGTTAAGATGTAGGTAAAGTGTACTGTATTGTAAGAGAGAGAGAAGGAGAAAGAAGAGCCGCAGAGGCCGTAGAGACAAGCTAATAGAACATGCAACGTGAGCCAACGTCGTTCTCACACTGATGTGATTCAAAGATGGTCCAGAAAAAAACGAAGGCTCCCGTCCCAGCTGCGCAATGAGGAACGAGCCACAATCAATATCCATCCATCCTATGTACGGCAAGCAGGGAAGCGAGCGAGCGAGCGAAGGAGCGGGTGAGTGAGCGAGTAAGCGAGTAGGCAGGCAACTAGCAGGAAAAGCGGCAGAAACAGACCGTACTATATAACATACTATTCCATTTCGTATTCCGTGTTCTGGTATGGCATTGCATAGCATTACATAACATAACATAGTGTAGTAGCGCATGTTATGGGCTGCAGAAAAGAGAGGTTCAACTTTTCCTCTAGTATTTTGCTCACTCCTTTTTGCATTCCCCGTTCTGGCAGTAGCACTGGTTCTGGTTCTGGCACTCTGCTGGTTACTACACGCCGGGACTTTCTACTCTCGAATCTAGCATCTAAAATCTAGAATCTCGAGTCTCTATTCTCGAGTACAATGAACATAACCGCCATCCAGTTGGAACTAAAACTACAGCTATAACTAGAAGTGAAACTAGAAGCTGAACAAGAGCCAGACTTTTAAATCCGTGTGGATACATATGAGAGTTCCAGCACATGCGGCAGCCCAAATAAGTGTGTGTATTATGTATTATGTAAGTATACCGTGAGATTTCGGGGCTATGGTCAA
This sequence comes from Sminthurinus signatus, assembly GCA_019776565.1. Lineage (NCBI taxonomy): Eukaryota > Metazoa > Arthropoda > Collembola > Symphypleona > Katiannidae > Sminthurinus > Sminthurinus signatus. The sequence goes on from JABASP010000108.1 coordinate 42,617, forward strand.
CACACGTAATTACAGTGCTGGTGTGAACTCTACAGTAAAATGCCAGTAGCCTGATTCTGGTTCTGGTGCTGGTTCATAATATCTGTATTCCTTTGGTGTTTGGTGTTTGCAGTTAGTAGGGGTATACGTATGCAGTTTGAAGAACACTGTGTACTGTGTACTGTTTGTGCAATGATCGTGGTTATACACACACGTAGAAAGAAGGGAAATAAGTATACAATATACATTATACATGGTGTGGGAAAGGACGGTCCGTCTGATTGTGAGTCCGAGTTTGAGGTAAAAGGTGAATGAGAATGGTGAGAGTGAACATTTATGTGATGCACACTTTATTGGGAGTATGAACACGATATCTAGGGTTTAGAGCTGAGCTTTGTGTAGCTGGTGTTGTGCACTGTGTATTGTATATTTTACAGTGTATGCAGTATGCATTATGCAGTACGTTGGCTATATGTATAGAGAAAGACAAAGACAAAGGAGAAAGCAAGAAAAGTTTATGTACGTCTGTAGTTTTGCTTTAACTGTATTATGTACATATAAAGGTTATACACCTATCTGGATCTAGATGCAGGTATAATGTATAATACATCCCTAGTTGAAACCTTGTGGCAGAGTAATTTACTACAGTAGTACAGCACAGTTTTTGCAATTCTCCTTTCTCTCATTTTCTACTTCACTCACTCTCAACTCTCAGCTCTCTTGCTCTTGCTCTTGCTCTGCATGTACAATGTACAAATAGCACGTGTGTCTACATGGACATGTACACGTCTATTTGCTGCACTGCATGGCTTGACCATTACTTTCTCCCAGTTTTTTTTACTTTGATCCTTCTTCTTCTTGCACTAGAGCCTGAACTAGACTGGAATAGACTGGAGTGGACTGGACTGTAGTAGACTGGTCTGAAGCTCTTTTTTCTCGGAAACTCATTATTGGTTTTGTATTATCAACCGCGAGAGAGTTGGTGCAGTAAATGGTAAATGGTAAATAGTAAATAGTAAACAGAGTATCTGTAGCATAATATACCTAGAACCTAGAATTGTCTCAAATCACCGCCAGTTCTTTTTAGATTTTTTTGTCCTACCAAAACATCACAGAACCAGTGCATAACGGATAAAATTATACAATTCAACTGCGAAGAAATTCATGAAAAATTCCAAGTTATAAACCGTACGTTTTTCTTATTCGTTTTCACCTTGGATCTACAATCTGCATAGTTGAATTTGTACGCATTCTTTGTAAGGAATAAACAAACACAAGTTTTACAAGCCACAAAATGAAAAGTAAAATTCATTTGTGCATTCTTGGTACCGCTTGCGTAATCCTGTTTAATTTTTCCCACAAATTGTTTACATCATTGTGATTTATGTAAATTCAGCATTCAGTTCTGTTCCATTGAAATTCCCCAAAATGGACATTTTAAATGTTAGGATGTGCATACTGCAATTTCTTCTTTGAAATTGTGAATTTCATGTTATTATGGTTTGCGGTTTCCTTATAATTGTACAACTATCTACTATCTACTGTCTATGCAGTCATGTATTATGTTTCCCCTTAAAACATCAAGGCAAAAGGTATTTTACCTTTTCAACTCTAAACCCTGTAATTCTGTATTTATGCCTACTGCACTAAATACTGTAACAAGTAAAATGTAGTACAATATTTTGGGTTTTGCAAATTGCAACTATGAGCAAGTTATTTGGTTCTTTTAGGCATTTATTATTTTAATCATGGTCATTAGTTTCCAGGATGAGTGGATGAGTAGTGAGTAGATGAGCAGATGAGCAGGTGAGTAGAGTAGGTGAGTAGATCCTTTAACAAGATCAGTGTGTCAGATGTTCTTCTTTTTCTTCCTCTTCTTTACTTTAAGTGTAAAGTCTGGGCCAGATTCTTGAGTCTAGAAGCTAGAGTCTGGGAATTTAGGAAAATTTGCAAACTGTGGAAACAACGGGAAAAGTGAATACAGAATGCTGCCTACAGTTTATATGATACGCACGTGTAAGATGTAAAATGTAAAATGTAGAAATAGTAAGTAAATATGGGAGGAGACATAACAATTTCATTTCGCTTAAGGCTTACACAATACACAATCTTCCAGGAATGTACATTCTAAATTGTACAGTGTACATTGTACATTCTTGAAATACACTGAAAGGTTTCTTCGTCTTGCTTTTTGTTTCTGACTCTGCCTCTGACTTTTTGCATGGAGCAGCCTACATATGATATTTCCATGATATTCAGTGTAATGCAGTTAGTTTCTCCTTTGAAGAATTACGTAGAGTTGTATTGTGTATTATATAAGTGTGTGGATGCATACATGAGTACCCGGTGCACAATGTACATGGTAAAGTGCACATTGTACATGTACAATGTACAATGTACATTGTACAGTGAATAGCCTGCAGCCCGCAGTCCTTGAAGAAAAAGGAGAAGGAGAAGGAAGTGCAGTTTCACTTTTGAGTGTTTTGTATGTACAGTGTACATTTATTGCCTTGCGTTGAGTTGCACAAAAGAGTTTGCACATACTCATATCCTTACTTATGCATACATAGTGTAATCAGATAGGCGGATAAACAGAAATACAGAAATACAGAAAGACAGACGGGCAGGCAGAAGCAGAAGTGCAGAGATAAAGAAATTCACAGTTGCCTCAACTTTTTGCATGCATCCATGTATTATTCATGTGATATGTGTCTGTGTCTGTGTTGGTGTCGGTGGGTCTGCTGTGTTTGAAAATCCAAATCTAAATTATGTGCTAGCTCTGGTTTTCTAACTGCCTTTTCTCCACTTTCCCCACTCCCTTGTCCCTTTTCCCTCTGCTCTGTGAATGGTGTGATGATAGTAATAGTAATAATAATAATAATAGTGATAATGATGAAGAAGACCCGGACAAGGACGAGAAAGAGAGGAAGAGGAAGAGGGCGACGACTAATTTAGGAAGCTTTCTCCAGCGATTTACAGCAATCTTCCATGAATTTTATTAGGATATTATTATTCTGTATGCTTCTCCTTCTTCTTCTTCTTGTGTTGGGACTGGGACTGGGACTGAAACTAAAACTGGTGCGATGGTTGATGGTTGATGGCTGATGGTGTTTCAACTCCTCCTTCTATTCTTGCCCGGCCGTGCTTGGAGTTTCCAGTTTTTCACTTGCAGTATGGAGTATGGAGTATGGAGTATGGGCATAAAAGTTTTTGGACATGAAAACATTCTCCAGATGTTTTATCTAAAGGTCATGGGATTCTAATGAGCAGAAAATGAGTTTTAAATTCCTCACTAGAGCCTAAATGCTGGATAGAAAAATCCAAAGTTCAGAGAAAACTGTTGTAGCATGTATGAAATAGATAATAGATAATATCGTATCGTATGTATCTGAAATATAATCATGGGGCGAGACAAGAGCAAGACATGCATGTATTTTAGTTTTTAGTTGCTTTATAATAAATTTCACTACACTTTACAATTTACAATAACAAAGGGCGAAAGGGAACAAAATGTTAATAACATGGGTTTGGAAAGGCAAAACTTATGTGTGGAAAATTATGCCTGACTGAACTTACATATGAAATTGGGAGACAGTGTTTATTTTCATTGATTTTAAATTTAATCACACAACGATGAACAAAGATGTGCACCACAATTATCATTCATTAACCTTGAAAAGCATGGTTTAAAATTCATTTTACAAATAACTGAATCAAAATGAAACAAAAGAACTCCTTTCAATTTTAAAGGTACTGATTATTGATGTTGGATTTTAATTCTTTTGATGTAAATTACTCATGTAAGTATAATTCAATACATAAATACAAGTATTTTTGTTCTAAATCAGTTCAATAACGTTTTTGTACTTGCTCAAGTATTTATTACATATTACAAACAGTTACAGGATTTTTAATCATTAATCAGGTCAATTTTTATTACACTGCATTATGTATTTAATTTCCCTTATTCAGTCCTGTTTGTCCTTGGTGTGCTTTTAAGTGCTGCTGAATTTTTGAAAAAAACATTTTTCATAATACAAACAACAAATAGAATAGAGAATACAATTCCGGTTTTGGATTAGTTTGAAAGACTAAAGTATCCTGTGTTATGAAAACGGAAGAAATGAGCACACGCGTCCCAAACTCCAAACTCCAAACACCAAGTTCCACTGACTCTCCTGGTCTGTGATGTTCCTCGTGTAAATTTCCACTGTGGATCGTACATTGTACATCCATTTAAAAGCTCATTCATTTAAGATGCAAGCAATTTAGAGGATTAATCGGTTGCATATTAATGAGTTGGCATCATTATCCTCGGAAAATGAAGAACACGGTACATTCTACATTCTACTTTCTACGTTCACGTAACACAGAAGAGAGTGCGTTTATGTAAGCATAATAATATGTATTTGTGTTTGGAGTTTAGCTTTTGCCCACAACATCCGTAACCGCCCTCCGTAGCTTGATTTCCCTTTCCAATGTCAGAGCTCCTCATCTACTCATCTATCTACCTCCTGTACCTCCTGTTCTCTTCTGCTTTGCTCTATGATATTCTCTTTCACTTGTCTTTTTGAATTTCATTCCCACATATTTATAAATTAATGTAATCACTGTACAATTAAATGCTTCGAGACTGGAGATTGGAGGTTGGAAGTTGAAAGTTGGAAGAGAACATGCGGGAGAAAAGGAGGCATGTATAATTTAAATGCGTGTAATCATTTAAGTTTTACATAAGTACTGACTTTGGCATTGGGCATTTAACATTTGGAATTTGGCATGCCCAAGTCGGTAAAAACAAAATTAGGGCAAGCCGTACTTTACGCAATCCTCTTTACTCTTTACATTTTATATTCACCGCAATAAATTATAAATTATTAATCGGAAATTAGAATTTAAAATGAATAACACATATTAAAATCATATTGTTATGGCAATAAAATCCGTTTTAATTATATGTAAATTCCTACAGATTTGGAGCTAAAATTATACGTCGATAAATTCAATGATTTTCTTCCAACTCTCTCGATTTCTAGTTTCTAATGAGCTGTATATTTTGCAGTTTTAAGTGATGAGTGATTTTTCATCGTACTCCATTTTTTTCAGCATTATATAAAAGGTGAATGTTGCTTTGGTTCCTGGAAAAAAGTAAAAGGTAAAATTCACATTTTCCTTTTTTTTATTTATTTAAAGTACAACGATAAGGACAAAGATGTCAAATGTCAAAACATGCCAAAATCCAGAAAGTTTAAAGATAAAAATTCTGAGAATAAAAAAATCTACAAGCTAAGATTTTTACCTGCACACTTTGAACTGTGAACCCTGTGTGCATTTTAATTTATTTTTTTGACAACCTTTCCAAAATTCAATGGAATCATACTTATTCATCAAGAAAAATTGTAATCATATCTAAACATAATTTCCGGTTAGAGGAAACAGGAAACGCATGTGTAGGACACGTAACCGTAACCGTAACCGTGGCACAGAACATTCAATCCAATCCAATATAATACAAACTCCAAGCTAAACTCATACATACACAAATACCTATATCTGCATATGTGCACATTAAACATTTATATTTTATATTCCTCGACAAAGGACAAGCTGTATGAAGTAAGAAGTATGAAGAAATCATGTCACATTCCTGGACATTTTCACGGGAGCCTGAAAATTTAATTTTGCATTTTGCACACTTTCCCTCCTTTCAGTTCTCCTGATTCCCTTCTCTAGAATGTAGAATATAGAAAGTAAATTGTAGATTGCATTTGTGGTGCAAGAACTAAGTGGAATAAAAGCTTCTTTAAATATATGTAATATACACACAGCGGGTACTCGTGTATACTGAGAATTTTGCACAAGGTATATGACAAGCATTCCACGACACTGTACATTTTACACTGTACATTTTACATATGACACTGAACAGTGTAAATATATAGGCCAGTTAAATATGAATAAAAAACTCCTGACTGTTAAGCACATAAAGTTGGAAGTTGAAAGCCCAAAAAAAAAATAATATAGTGAGTGCTCAGCGATTTGAATAATATCGGGGACATTTAAATACTAGTTTAAATCCACGTTGTATTTCATCCAGTTTTTTCATAGCCTTTTTACAGTGTACAAAAAATAAAGGTCTGCAGAAACACAAATACAAATACAAACACAAACATATTCACAAACAAATACAAAAGCGCATATGTAAAATGTACACAATAAGTACACACACATATGCCGTATGCCGTCAACATTCAGATGCAAAAACCAAATCCAAATCCACACGGACTACATGTCGACTGTACAAACAATAATGAATGGCATTCTTGCTAACCATACACGGATGTGGCTCTGACAGCACGGGCTTTTTACGTCCGGGCAACCCGCTGCTGGAGAGCTCCACTGAATTAAACTTTCTCTCTCTCTCTCTTTCTCTTCTTTTCCTTTTTTCTTGTTTTGTTGGCTCCTACGAATACACATGACATGCACGATGCATGTACAATGTACAAAGTACAATGTACAGTGTACACAAAATTACACGAGGCAGATACGCCGAGTTTCTCCGTTTTTGCCTTGTTTTGGACTTTGTGTTTTTTACTTTGTACTTTGTACTTTTCACGTTTTTTTACAACCGTCAACCGTCAACCCAAACCAGCCCAACCAGTGGTTTTCATTATATTACTTTTTCCTTTTTCTCCTCTACCGTTTCAAACTAGATTTACTTCTACTAGATCTAAATTCTAGAACCTAGAATCTAGACTCTAGAATCTAGAGCACTGTGGAGAAAACAGAATAGTTTTTGGTTTGTACTGTGGTTAACTTGTAGATGGTAGATCGTGGACTGTAGATTTACTCTGAAAAGTAACACAACACATCGTAACATTGTAACATTGTTTCTACTATTGGAAAAGACAATTCAGAAATTAGATTTGTTCTACATAACCAGAAACCAGCAAAGAACAGAGAATAGACAAAAGAGAGTAAAGTTAAAGGAGTAGGGAGAACGCAGTACGCGCTGTCTTATCTTTCATCTCCTTTCTTTCCGTCTTAACTCCTAACCTTATTTATTTAATCAGAGAGGAATGTGTTCTGTCTTCGGATGGACATGGACATGGACAGGGACAGGGAAACTGGGCAACTGTAACAATTTCCATGGTAACCTAACATGACATTTCCGGTCTATTTTCTACAGACACTCGGCTAGATCCAGATCTAGATCCACATCCAACTACAGTCTAGAATCTCCAATTCCTCCGCTTCCGCTTTATCTAGAACTAAAAGTTTATCCACATGATACTTTTGTGGAGTGCTGAGTGTACTTGATACTTGATAACTGGTTACTATGCGACCGTCTTCACAATTTTACAAATATTCTCTTGGATGCTGGTTGCTTCCACCTAACTTGCAACTCACACAACAGGGACTCATTGTGCATTTGCACAATTTTGCAGAGCTGTGGGTTGTGGGTGAGTGTTTAAGAACAAACAAAAGTTGCTTTTGACTGGTGACTGGTGAGTGGTGAATTTCTATTTTCTTGTGTGAGTTCAGTCTCCAGTCTTCAGTATTTGGTAGTTAGGTGATGGTGCATGAAAAAGTATGCTCAAGTACATTTTCAAAGTAAATAAGTATATATGAGAGCTCAGTGGAATGCAGGCAGGCAGACTCACTTCCCCACAACGTCAAGTATTTAGAACAAATATTTGAATTTGTTTTTGTCCTCTGTCTTTCAGCCGTTCCTTTTCTTTTCTCATGAGGTTCTTGCGGTCTCTGTCTCTTTTACATTCTACATTCTAAATTCTACATTGTACATAGTTCAGCCAGAAATGAGAGTCGAGAGTTCAGAGAAAACAAGAAAGAAAGGCTAGGCAAATAAGGGTAAAGAAAAGGTTGTTTCACTTGAAAAGAATACAGAGTATAGACTACAGAATGAAGAATTCTTTGCTCAGTGCATCAGAAAAGGGAATCAACTAAACGGGAAAAAGGAACAGTTGAGAGTTGAGAGAATAGAACAGAATAGAAAAATAAAATTCAAGGGAAAAGTCATAAAAATAATAGAGAATGCCGTAGGGTCTTAAACCAAACTGAGTATTCGACCAGACCAGACCAGACAAGATGCACTACAGAGACCGCATAAAATGCATCTACAATGTACAATGTACAATGTACAAAATTATTGAGGTTAGTTTAACGTTTCATGTACTCCCAAATGTGTAATTCAATGTGTTTAATTGTTTTCTTTCTATACTCCGGAACAAAATCAAAAGCAGTGGAAATATTTCTCCATTTGAATTAAGAAATTATACTATAAAGAATACTTTGGGAATACGCATGTTTATTTCAAAGATTTCTAAGCAAATACTATAAGTAGTAACAAGTTCGCACTGCGTGCTCCTTGACCCGCGGTGCGTTTGCTATTTTGCTTCGGCGGTTTACAATTTCATTATTATATAATTCATTATAAAGTTACTACGAACAGCAAGATAAGTAAGTACACCCTGCCGCGGTGCGGCAATTTTTTTTTCGGCTAAAATTCAAAATCGGGGCTTAAAAAATAGCCAAAAACCATTGACAGAACATTCAAGGTCCGAAAAATTCGATCAAAACCCGCCGAGCTTTGGCTCCGCGGTTTTTGGTGCCCTGACACGCACAATGCCCGGATCCTGCGCCACTTAAGCGTGATCCTGACTAAGTTTGATGCGCTCTTTCGAATGGAACACTTTGAATTTTGGAATGAACAGTGCTGCAGTATTTTGTCCTATAATTTTCCTATTCTTTTTCTGGGTAAGCTTATGTTTGTTTTATGTGTTTCAAATAATGTATGAAGAAGAAATTTAATTGTATTTATGACCTGAAGCATTTTGCATTCGGATTCGGATTTGTGGAATGGATTATCCAGATACTAAAACATAAGCAAACACACTGCAAAATGTAGAACCATCATCATAATTTCCATCAGATACGAATGAAAAGATCCCAAGAGCTTCTTTGAAGAAAGAATAGAAGATGAAGAGCGGCGGGTGGGAGGAAAAGAATTTTCAGTGTGAGTGTGAGTGTGAATGTGGGTGTGAAAAGAGAATGTTGGTGAAGATTTTGGATTCGGATTCGGATTTTGTGTTTTGAGCACTGACCCGCGAGACAAAAAAGGATCTCAGTTGGTAAAAAAAAGAAGTGGAATCCAATCCAATCTGAGAATTGGGACTCTGGACTGAGTCACTGTCTGAGTCGTTGTCGCTTATTCTATCTATTCTCAAGTCTCTAGTTTACTTTCTCTTTTTTCGCCTTTCGCCTTTCCGTCCTTCAAGTACTTTCTCTCACTTTCTCTCTCTCAACTTTTACTTTTAGTTTTACTTTTACTCCTTCCCTCACTTTCCAACTTGCCACTTGCCTCTCGCCTCTCGCCTTCGCCATCTTCACTCCTCGCTTCGAGCTACCAAGTCAGTCAGTCAGCTAGTTAGCCAACACAGCATGGGCCATTTCTAGATTCTAGGTGTTACATTTGGTACACATGTGTGGGGTACCTACGGTAAGAAAAGTGCACCTACCGTGAGGATTTTAGTTAAAAGATTCGGATTGGATTTGGCATTGGGTTTCTGTTGGATTGGATTGGATTGGCCTGAATTGGGTTAGGTTGAAGGAGTTTTGTGGCCAAATTTTATCACTGTTTGTATGTACTTGTTACTTGTAGTGTGAGCCGTATTGGAACCAGTTTGATGTTTTACTGATTGTCATACGGATTTTACGCCGCTTGTGTGTAACAATGTAACAAATTCCTTGTGATTTTTAGTATCAATAGTTTTTAGTTCCCAGTGATCCAGTTTCTACTTTCCACTTTCTAGTTTCCAGGATCCAGTGTTTGTCACTATCCTGGGAATTCACTAGCTTTGATTTCTCTCTCTTTCTCTGTCTCTCTCCTTTTACTAAACTGCATTCATGTACAATGTACAATGTACGACTGTCTGTAGTCTGTAGTCTGTACGCTGTACGCTGTACGTGCTGCTCCACAAAACAAAAGTTGTTTAAAGTTTAAAAATAAAACAAAAAGGATCCACATTTCATGTCAGTTGCAAATAAAACCTGTCCACTGTCCAACTTGTATTCTGTACTGTGCATTTTGCATGTTAGTCAAGTCTTCTACATTCTACAATTTAGATACATTCAGCTGTACTTTCCACAAAATACAAGAAATTCACACCGGATGGAATGATAGTGAAAAATCAGGTATGTAGTATAAAAGGATAGAATTTATATAAGATATATCTTTAATATAAAGTATATAGTATATAGTTGTGGGAAGATGGGAATGAGTAGGAATAGGAATAAGAGGAAGAGCTGACTACTGTGGACATAATATAGTGCATAATACAGTCCGTAGTACAAAACGTGGGTGAGTAGTAAGTAGTTCGGCATTTTTCCAGACTTTTGGCCGAGTTCACGGGTTGATTAGCCAAAAACCGTCTGTATTCCAGTTGGACTTGGACTTGGAGTAGGTACATGCACAATGTACAATAGGTCGTAGGTAGAATGTAGAATGTAGAATGTAGAAGGTAGAAGGTAGGATGTAGGTGCTACGACTATTATTATTATTCCTATCCAACTCAACCCAACTCAACTCAACTCCAGTCCAAAACCCGAAACCAACGACCAAGGACCAACTCCAAACAGGGAGAAAGAGAAGGGAAAGAGTTAATGGCTTCTTCCACTGGTCCTTTACCATTTTCATCTCTCAGTCGTTATAGAGTAAAAGATGCAGAACAGACCAGAGCAATTCAGACCCAAACCCAAAACCAGATCCAGATCCAGTCCCAGCCAAAATCCAGACCAAACCAGAGACCAGCCAAGCCGTGCCTGGTCACATACAATACGGAATGAAGTCGAACCTCTTTGTGTGTGTGTGACTATAAGTGTGGAAAATGTATGGATGTTGAAGCATGTATAAAGTATAATGTAAAATATATAATAGGGATGCATGTATAATGTATAATGTATAATATTTTCACTCTCTCACACTCTTTCTCTTCTTCTTCTTCTGTTATGGTCCGGACTAGAATAAAACTACTAGTACTACAACTACTAGAAAGTAAAGAGAAAGCAAAGGGAAAGGGACATGGGATATGGAATGGAGGAAGAGGAGTGGAAAAGAATGAGAAAAAGGGGAAAGAAAAAAAAAGTCGTGGAAGAAAAAGCCTAGCAATCTCTTTTGAAGCAAATGTGCCTCTGGGCTGTTTGAAAGTTCGCAAAAAATGTGCCAACTTTCCCTATGAGAGCATTATAAATCATCCGGAAGAGAAGTTTTTTCTTCTTTTTTTTCTTTCCCTCTCTCTCTGTCTTTCTCTTTCTGTTCTTTTTCTCTTTTTATGAAAAAAAACTTTCTCTTTTCCTTCTTCCTGAGCCATAATTCCATATTTCCGTAATGATTGGAGACAGCAACTGCACACATCATATGGAGTCGCAGAGGCCACATCCACATCCACGCGTATGCACATACCCCTTACTCCATACTCCGTACAAACACAAGTTTAAGTCCAAGTCGAGTTGCCCGTGGTTTGGTTTGGTTGGAAGTTGGTGGGTTGTTACATGTAGCCAACTAAAAGAGTCAGAGTCACAGTGAAAGTCAAAGAGTAGAAGTAAGTAAGTAAGTATGAGAAAAAGAAAGGGAGAAAGAGAGAGCAAGTTCTACTCCTTGTACAGGCTACAATGTACAGTGTACATATGTGTACAGTTGAAACCTTTTGTGGATGTGGGACAAGTAAAAATTTAATGGTCCTCACCTATCAAAATCATTTTCCGTCCCTTGCCCTATTACGAACACAAGGCGAGGCTGTGAGGAGAGAAGAGATGAGAAAAGCAGAACAGAGAATGACTAAAAAGAACTGGATAAAGTAGGAGAAAGTAGGAGAAAGGGAAAGTCCTCTCAACATTTTCATCTTTGTCGCACTCTTTCTCCTTGTACTTTGTACATTGTGCATATCTCTATAGAAATTGCTTACTTACTTTCTTTCTACATTTTTTTCATTTCACTCCTTCCACCCATGATAAAAATAGGAAGTAGACATGAGCACACATGTCTGTCTGTCTCTGTCTCCCAAAATACCTAATACAGTTGAGTTGAGTATTAAGATATGAACGGTATGGTCCGTGTCTCATATGTTTTGTATGACTTGACTTGACCTCTTCAATTACATCACACACACACACATACACATACACCCACACACTCACAATCACACTCTTTCTCTCCTCCACAGTTTAATTCAGTTCACTTCACTTAACTTAGTTCAAGGCAATGTACATAATCATAATCATAATAGTAATCGTAATCGTAATAGTAGTGCAAAACAATGTTATATAATAATCTATGTATGTAAGTAAATTCAGAATATAGAATATAGATTTAATGTGCTCAGAGGACATTTCATTTTACTCCAAAACTCCTACTGAAGGAAACAGGATATTTTTAGTCATCGTCATCGTCTTGAAAAATTTCATATATTTTTTTTTCACTTTACTTTTTTATGTCCATTTTTCAACAGGAACGGAGAAGGAAGAAGGAAGAACGAAGAAGGAATAACGGAGATGGAAGGAAGCAGAGCGTTCAAAGTCCAAAGTCCAAAGTCCAAAGTGTAGAGTCAAAAGTCATAAGTCATTTCAAAGTGATTATTATATCAGGAAGAAATAATAATAATGTTGGAGAAAATGAAATGAAATGAAATAAATGGCTTTTTGTATTAAACAAAAAAAGTAGTAAAAGGCTAATACTTTCCTCCTTTGACTCTTTATTAACTTGTCTATATATTATATTATTATATTATGTACTTGTATGATTTTTTATATGTATTTTACATGTATTGTACAGTGAATATGCTTCTCAAGATATAAAATGTAACATGTTTGAATGGGGTTGAATTGAATTGAATGGAATTGTAGACCTTGGATTTTGACCTTGTTTTGAACTTTAACTTGTTTTGATTCTAGATTTTAGATACAGTTGATTCTTTCATTTTCCTCTCTTCTTTTTTTACGTGTTCCAGATTTTCAACATTTCAACATTTCAAGATTTTTCATATTTTTTGCCAGTTTCTTTCTTTTCCTTTTCCTCCTTCTTCTTCTTCTTGTTCCTTTTCTTGGTCTTTGAAATGGAGGCAATTTACTATTTGGCAAGATAATAAAATATAATCAGGGAAACATTTATTTCTCCTGTATATTTTCTAGCAATTGAATTGAATGACTCCTCCATGTGTGTCTTTATACTTTGTACTTTATACAGTACAGAATAGCAAAGTGAAATATATTCTAGTATATTTATATGTATGCATCATTTCTTTCCCTGAAAAGGAAAACTGTTGAAATAAATTCTCCTTTTTCCAAACACCCCTGCGGATTTTACCGTTCTTTCAAAAAAGGAAGAAATGGAAAACATACTTTACTTTGAAAAGAGGAAGAAGCCAAGCCAAGTCAATTCAATTCAATTCAAGTCAAGTAGAGTCAACGGGAGAGAGAAAAAAAACTATGACTATCCACGTTGACAAACCTCCTCAAGTCTAATACTCTATTCTCTATTCTCAAGTCTCAAGTCAAGTCAAGTTGGTTAATAAAACCTTTTGTCTATATCTTCATTTCATATTTACGATCCAGTTAGTTTGAGGTTCCAATTTTACACAGAGGAAAGATCTAGAAAGATTTCTACGAATCCACGAATGGAGAAATGGAGAAATTGAGGTTGGAATTTAAAGAGATGAAATATGAAGAAGCATTTTGGCAAGGAGGTGAGAAGATGAAGATAAAGCTGAAGCTGAAACTGAAAAGACGGACAACAGTTTAAGTCCTTTTCTCACACAGTGATTTCAAGTGTTGGATGCTGAATATTGAATTGTTAAATCTTAAATTGGTTTATTCACACACATACAAAATTATACAGTAAGAAATATTCAACTCAGTGCTAAAGTTGAGAGAAGAGTATAGAAAAGATAGACATTTGTAATATGTACAAAATAGGAACACTTTGAAGCATGTGCTCATTGTTCAAAGCTCCTCTTCTTTTCTTCCTCTACTCGATTCAACTCTGTATTTTCTGCACATTTGTTGAGGTTTGTCTATTGAAAATTGAAAAGGGGGAAAGTTATTCACTATTCATAGATTTCAAGATCCTCTCCTATCAATAACCATTGGTGAAAGGGAAGCTTTAGCCTTAGCTTTGACTTTGGCTTTGGTTTTGGCTTTGCCTTTGGCTTGAGATTTTAGATTTTGGATTTTGGATTTAGCTTTCATAGCGGCTCTCTTTATTTTTCTTTCTTCTTTCTGTTCGCAGCTCTTTGACGCTTTGGCTCTTTCATTTTCCTGAGCAGGCCAAAAGCCATCATATTCTTTTACTACTTTTCCCCTCATACAACGTACAAGCATATCTTTACGAATATACTTACATGGTAAATCCTCCTTTCTGTGTTCGCTCATGGTGGAACTCTGGAACTGTGGTAGTTGACTCAGATTTTATTGTAGAATGGACAAAACACGTGAGTTCTTTTCGCGAGGATCAACGACTAAAGACGAACAAGGAAGAGAGAAGGGGGAACGACTAACAGCCAGAAGCCAGAAGCCAAGTCCATCCTTTCACTCTACACTCTGGACTCTTTACTACCAGCATCATAATCATAGTCGTAGTCGTACTCATCGTCATCGTCATCTCCATGCCATCACATAAATAAATGGAGCAATGGGCGGATTTTTATAGGTATTATGCCAATTTAGCCTCGAACCTTCATATTATTTTTAGAAGCCTCCCTTTCTTCATTCTTTCTTCCTCTATTTCTTTATTTCGTCCTCCTCTCTCTATTTCTCTCTCTGATTCTCTCTGTGTGTCACATTGGTTCTCATTCCCACAATTCACCTCGTGTGTAGCCCTTTCAACGTCGTTTGTGCTCCCTTTTCCCTTTTACTATTGAAATTGAAAAGGGACATGTGATTCCAATGGAACGGAAAGGGAAAGGAATTGAAGTTGAAATGAAAGTGCTTAATTCTACTTTACATCTTGTGTGTTTTTTCTACGATATGCTTAGATTTCCTACGCATCCCAGATCCCAGATTTATATATCTGTAATATGTATGTCATGTGTGCCACGGCAAGCCAAGTCACCAATCGAAATCGAAAATCCAAAGTCA
This sequence comes from Sminthurinus signatus, assembly GCA_019776565.1. Taxonomy (NCBI): domain Eukaryota; kingdom Metazoa; phylum Arthropoda; class Collembola; order Symphypleona; family Katiannidae; genus Sminthurinus; species Sminthurinus signatus. The sequence goes on from JABASP010000108.1 coordinate 57,743, forward strand.
CAGACTTTTATCTAATGGAATTGAATCAGGAACAAAGCCAAACTAAACCAAACAAACTATTTTTTTCTATGTAAAAAAGGACAAAGGACAGTATTCAATACACAGCTCACACATCACACTTCAACTTTAATACTTGTAGCTCGTGGAAGAACAATGACCTTTGAAGTTTAAAATTTTTAATATGTGCCACTGGATTTTGAATTTCTGTTAAATTATTCATCTTTCATCTTCTATGAAAAACGGATGTGAAGTTTGTAGGATGTAGGATGTAGGCGTGTGTCTCTATAGTATTTTTTAAGAAGCTTAAAACCTTTTTCGACTTTGAATCTTTGAATTTCGAAATGATGGGAGTTTAATGAACTCGTAAGAGATTAAATACCAGTTACATCATTCTGCCCTGTCCAAATGTTGGAGCCGGACTCTGTTACAAAACCAACTGCACGTGCTATATTATACTAAAGTATTGTTATAAAAATAAAAGAGAGGACATGAGACATTGAAACATAATAGCTTTTCATAATTTCATATGCCAACATTTTGAGCAAAGAAATTCGCATATATATTAATTATTCTAATGGACTGCCTTTTCCATTTTTCCTTTGTTCTCTTCTCTTTGAGTGAATGTGGACATTTTGAGAGGAAATGATTGATTTTGAAACCCTTTGTCTTTTTTCCCGTCTTTTTCTCATTAATTTAATTACAGTTGAAACTCTGCAAAAACAAAAACAGACATTTTGCTGCGCATTAGAGTATTCGCGTACATCGTACATAGAATTTTAATGTTGAATGCTGAATTCTGAATGCTTTAATTCAATTAGGATATTAGAGAATTGAGGATTGGTGGTGAAATCTATCGGTCATGTCAAATCATATTTTGTATTATATATAAAAGCTACAACTGTTTATGTAATAGTATTGTACTTTTCAAATTAAACACTGTTCACTTTCCATATTCTCCTGCACTGATGTACTTAGCTTTGATTGCACACATGTATTATGTATTATGTCTTAATAATAAATAAGATGGTAATCGTAATGGAAAATGGGATTGGGATTGGTTTGGGTTTGTTCACATTTCTAAATGTACAGGAATTGGGAATAGTTATTATATAAAGAGAAAAGTTGTGTAAAAACTTTGCCATTTTGTATTTTGTACAAGTCTTCATTTCAAAACTATGAACAGTAAACAGTAAATATGACGAGTGTACACTGTACACTGTACACTGTAAGTTTAGGCAAAGTCATAGCTATGCAAATAAAAATAACAACAACAACAACAACAAGAAAAGACGAACGGGACAGTCAAAAAAATTGAAGATACAAGATGAACCTGCCAAAAAACTGGGAAATGAAATAAAATGGCAAAAGAAGAAAAGGAAGAAGAAGAATAACTATCTACTTTCTACTTGCTTTTTTTGTAATACTTGTTTCACATATCCATCCATCCACGTATTACGTGTCAGTATGAAAGCAACAACCGACTAACGACTAACCTACGAGTCAGTCAGTCATTCGTACAACTCCAGTCTCCAGTCAAGATTGTAGACACACACAGAGTATGGAGCTTGTAACATGGAACATGGAACATGGAATAGAGAGGACAGGACTTCATCAGTCATGACAAGTCTGGATATTTTGACATGACTTTCATGTCTCATTTCCATCCAGATCCAAATCCTCATTTCCCCAGTGAACAAAACTGTGCAAGTTTTTTACAAGCTTTTTCCTTTCTTTCTTTCTTTCTTTTGCTGTTTCACTATAAGATATTTTTCCTCTTGTTGTTCTTGTGGTTTATTTTTATTCTTTATTCTTCTTCTTGTTTGTCAAGTTGTTTCATGTACATGTGTACAAAGTATAAAGTATAAAGTACAAAGTATAAAGATACCAAAGAACAAGTTGTTATGCTTCTTTTCAAATTTTCAGCTCCACAAACGGAAAATGTGAATAGGGCTAATATAACGAAACCCAGCATACATAAAATATATGTACTGGTATTTTAGCTTATACATGAGACATTTTACATAATGGCATGTAAATATTCTGCTCATAAATTTGTTTATTGCGCAAATGCGACTTACTTCAGCTCTTCATATTTTATATATTTTATATATCCACCATGTGTAACATGCATCATACAACAAAACACACATCAAACACTTTGTACTACAAGCATAATACCTATTGCAGTGGCCAGGATGTACAATGTACAATGTACAATCTACGATGTGTTTCAAAATCCGGGAGATAGTAAATGGAACGGGTTACGTAAATACTAAATGCATGTATCTAAAATGTACAATGTACAATTTACATGGTACATGGAAATCTCTTAGATTTTGCAAGCCATGTATAATCTTCATCGTCAATCTGCATGGTCCATGGTCCATGGTCTTGGCCTGTCATATTGTACATTGTACACACGAGTTTGTGTCTTGTGTCTTGTGTAATATAATCATGTTGAATCTTCTTCTTTCTCTTGTTCTTGTTCTTATTATCAAGTCGGCTTACCACAAATATAGTCAGTGTCCATTTCCTCCCCGAATGCAGTACAGAGGAAGATGTGTGCAGTGTGTGGAGAAATGGGATCAGTCAATTGTAATAGTAACGAGACAGTGTATAGTGGTATTTATTTTGGTATGCATGTATTTCCTCGACCCATAGTCCGAGTAGAAGTATAAGAAGGAGAAGAATAGACAGAGACAGAGACAAAGACAGGGATCGTAAAAGTATTGTGGATTTTCCTCACATGTGTAGTGTAATATGTTGTATGGTATGGTATGGTTTGGTTTGGTGTGTGCACACATGACATGACATGTATGGTAAGGGTAATGCACTTGCTTAATGAAATTGCTTGGGCAAGACAAGATTGCCTCTTGAATTATTACAACTCATATATTTGGTGGACAGCAACACCAACTTTAACTCTAACTTTGACTCGGAGCTGGTTCGTTGGTTGTTTTGGTTTGGTCTGGTCGGGTTTAGTTTGTTGGTGGTTTAGGACCTTTTTCTTTCTGGCCAACACAAATGATGCTAGCCACAGACGAGCGCTAGACACTAGACACTGGAATCTAGAAACTAGAAACTAGAATCTACACTAGACACTAGACAGTAGACAGTAGACAGACACTACATTCATTCATAGTACTGGTAACATAGATCCAAAATCCGCATACTAGAAAACTAGACAAACTAGACAAAATAAACACGGTCATATAATAAAATATCTGAGGATATTTTTCACTGACTTGTTTTTCTGCCTCCTTTTTCTCTTCCATTCTCTCGCCTCCATTCCTGCAAAGCAAAGTTTTATTTCTACATACAGTTTCATTGTGTCCAGTACTACCACTAGCACTACTACCACTACTACAGTATCCACTAATAACAAAAGTTGAGACTTGAGATAAACAGTCATTCAGCCCAAAAGAGAATGCTTCATAGTAAGATATTTGACTATACATTTAGTTAAACCATGTTCCAAAAATTGTACAACGTTCAATCCATGTTTTTGTGCATTGTCCGAAAACCCTTGCACATTTTTCAAAATACAGTAAAAAATAAAATCCACTGCAGTACTGCAAAAACGTAATAAATAATATTAATATTTTTGTCCCAATTTTTCCATTTATTACTGTGGGCTTTACTATTATTATTATGATTTTTGTTTTTATTGACCTAAGAACGGCCTTCAGTTTTTTACCCAACGTTAAACGGTTGCAGTTTACGTTGGCGGTTAATGCTTAATGGTTAGCAACAGAAAAAATATAACAAAGAATAAAAATCTTCGATTCAAGATGAAAGAATGCAATTTTGTATTTTTTATTTTACTACATAATAATTGTGATAAGAAAATAGCAAAATAACAAAGGGTGTATACTTGGCGTCATAAATTGTTTCACTCTCATAAATAAATGCCTATCCACTATCCATAGCTCATTTCATTTTTCCATAGTTCATACTTATCTGATTATTTGTTCTTTTTGCACCATGAAACATGAAAGTATTTCAACACAACATATTTTCTTCTTTTGGTTTGTGATTATGATCAGATCCTTCCGAAGTTGGAAAGTTGGAAGGAAATTCAAATCCAATTGAACTGCTTTCCTTCCCTTTTTTTTGATTTTTTTATAAATTTTATAATACTTTTTGTTTTTTGTGTACATCGTCCTCATCTTCGTCCTCTTTGTGTACACTATGAACTACGAATGATTTAACATTTAACATGAAAAGGATTACAATTATAATCACATGCATCTCCAATCTTCTAAGGAACTTTGCCTAAGGAATTACATTGCCCTTGTCATCACCATTCACCGTTCACCTTACAGCATTGATATTGACATTGACATTGACGTCAGCTGAACCCCTCTTTTGTATTTGATTAGGGAAAAACCCTAATTTTTCCTCAAATTTTCCAAGGGCGTTCGTGCATTGACTATTGAATATTTAATATTGAAGGTTGAATTTTATTAGGTAGTGATAAATTCATAATTCTCAGTGCATGGGTTTTCAATTCAGGTTTTGGTTCGTTTTATTCATATTGGGGATTGTAGATTTTGGATTGTGAGGGGGATTTATGTCCCTGTAGAATGTACAATGTACAACTTGAATCTTGGATGTTGGATCAAGATCTGGATCTGGATCTAGATGTGGATGTGGATATGCAGTTGAATTTAGAATTTCCACTAAAACCAAAGAACTAGAGAAGGAGAATGGAAAAACAAATCCAAGTGTGGTTTGGTTTGGTCTTTTAAATTCTACATTGAGCAGTCTAAATTCTACAATTCTACAATTGTACACTTTCATTTATTCCCTTAAGACGATTGTCAGTGTAAATACAGATATGGGATTCTCTCCGGTGGTGGTTTGGTTGTCGGTTGTCGGTTGTCCTTGTTCATGTCATTTCTACAGATTCCTCCCCTCCACACACACACACACACACACACACACACACACACACACTTAAGTACAGTTTACACGTACAACGTTCAACGTACAGCATACAAGTCCAGGGATAACAGAGGAGAAGAGTAGAGGGAGAGGGAGACACAACAGAACTTGATTGAAAAGCTTGAACAATCCTGTTAAGGCAATAATAATACGATGGAAATTTCTCCATTCCTGTCGGCATTTAGAGTGTTGGGTTGGTTTTGGCTTTGGCTCTCTTGAGCAAACACAAGTGACTGACTTGACTGAAGACTGACTGAAGGGAAGAAGAGAAAGGAAAGGGAAAGAGAAGAAGAAGAAGGAGACGAGTGGAGTGAAAAAATGTGAGCTAAGAGAATGTCAAGGGGAAGTGAAGGAGAACATGAGTAAAACCACAGATCAGTGTTTTCATAGTGCGTCAAAGTTGAATTGAATCGATTTATTCTGAATGAGGGGACGAACTGTGGACTCTTCTTCTTCTCGTTCTTCTCCTGCTGATGCTCTGGCTTTTCTTGCTCCTGTCTCTCTGTCTCTGTCTCTCTCTGTCAGAGTAATGTAATGTAATGTCCCTGTCAGTGTAGTGAATGTGCTTTGTACACTATATCCTCTAACTTATATATGCACAGTGCACAGTCTTCTGTCTTCTTGATACATATCGAAACTGTGTAGAAGATTGTACATTGTACATAATGTCCGTACCTAATGTCAAAATTCAGAGAGAAAAGTGCATACGCATTATCAAATGTCTCCCATAAATACGATATGCTAGATATACTGTACTAGATATACTAGATATAGATATGTAGATTGTAGATACTAGCCTTAGCTGTATTAAGTTGCTCATTCTCTTCTGTAGGATGGAATCTATGGATATATGGATATCTATTCTCTGGGTATACTTGTACGTAGAATATATATTCTACAATATATTCCTATTTCAATTCCAAAAGGACTGGTGCTGGTGCCTGTTCTTGTGCTAGTGTTTGGAGCTGCAATTACCATTTAGGCAAACGGGGAGAGATTTCTCGAGGAATGCTCGAGTTTTGTCAGTTTTATGGAGTCTCATTACTATTACTTGACTAGTTCTTCACCATTTCCATCTTTCTTTTCTCTTTCACGTTCTCTCTTTTTTGGCCAGAGTGCTCCATGTTATGTTATGTTATGTTATGCTCCATGTACATTCTACATTCTACATTGTACATTATACGTTATACACATTATATACATGGTAGTGTCATTCCCAGTTTGCAAAGGACCAACTCCTTTTTGGTATACCTAAGTGCGCCAGCAATTCACTTTCTCTTTTGCCCTTTTTCTCTTGTCTTTTTCACTCTTGCTCTTGTATATACAGAATTATACAGATAGGCACCATGTGCGTACATCTCTCGACTGCCGACTCTCGACTTCTGCTCTTAGGAAAGAGGAAAGAGTGGAGGAAGGACAAGTGTGAGAACGACGAGAAGGAGTATTTTACTATGTATATTTCCTAGATATAGTTATATGTTATATGCATAGATACTTTTACTTTTTACTATACATGTATAATATATTATACCTCTTCCATAAAAATACACATAGTCCTAGTCTATTATCTATTATGTCTTTCTGTTTGTAGTCTGAATGAAGAAGAGGAGAAAGAGGAGAAAGAGGCGGAGGAGGAGAGGAAGAAATATAGAGAGAGGAGAAAGTCAACTAAACTAAACTGAACAGAACTGAACAGGGCTGAGCTGAGTGCTGGAGAAAACAATTGCGAGCATCCATATATTTGTCGTTAGAAACAAATCCTCTGGATATTACACCATATCATCATCATCATCATCACTATCCCAATTCAAATGGAGCTCACAAGCCCAGAATCAAGAAACTAGCATCTAGAATCCAAAATTTGGAATTCACAGGGAAAAGACAAATGCACAGTTGAAATCCGCCTAGTTTTCTTGTTTTTAACCGGTAATCTTGTAACATTATTACAAATGTATATGCTCCTGTTTTACACACTTGTTTTACATAAGTAGAAATTGTTGTCAAAGATTTTCCATAGTTTCCGTTCTTTTTGTTTTATTAACTTGAAAATACTAAAAAAATGACAATAAAAGTTTTTTCAACTGTTAAGCATTCAACGTCGAGGATTGATGAATAGGAAAAAATTTGTTCAAAACTAGTCAAAATTATGAAATTATCCTTATGATAACTTTACTCTGGTTGGTTTCAATTATGAACTATCCGTGCCATTTGTCATTTATCTCTCAACTCCATTTGCAGTAAAGTGTAATAAATAATAAGTAATGACGGTATAATAATGTATATAAAAGAGATGACCTAATTTTTCACTGTATTAAATGTATGGTAATGTTACGTGTAAAGCTGCTCAATGATTGAATTATGAATTTTGAACCAGAAAATTGATAAGAATCCTCCGCGTTTGCAAGTTTTATCCATTAAAAGTACATGTAAAATGCGTTGTGAAATACTCACAATTAGATGGGCTTTAGATTTTATGATTTTTAATATAAAAAACATAGTACGTACTTTAAGTGTGAATTCAGTGGATTTTAGGTATACCTAAAAATGTACTTAAATATCTTTAAAGTTGTACAATAAAACTTTTCTGTTAAAACATGATTTGTCAGATGAAAAGCGTTTTTCCTTTTGTCATTTAATGTGAGTCAAAGCCACCAGAGTATTTTTACCATCATCATAAAGATATCAGACACTCAACAGAGGCAAATGAGACTGAAAATGAAATTACTAATGGCTCTGCCTATTGAAAATGTGTGAAAAAACCACATGCATACAACTGTAAAATATACAGAATACAGTGCACTTTTGTATCTACGAAATAAAAATGTGAGACTTTAAGTATTATATCAATCTGTCACACTTTCATTTTCCACTATAGAGTAAAGCTCTTCTTTAGTCATTCAAAATTGAAGCGATATGTCAAAGGCGCGTGGAGAATCGTCGCCATTACAATTATTCCTGCTGTAATATAAACACAATATACTTTTTTAAAAGCAGAGATGAAAATGAAAATTGAGATGGCAATACAAAGTCACACCAACCTCAGCTTCACTTTCAACTTTCAACACATAACCAAAGCCAAAGTCAAAGTCAAAACCAACGGTAAGTCGTAAATGCTAAATGGGAAATGAAAAGTGCCTTTTCTTTCTTTCTCCTTTCTCCGCATCACTTTCCTCCTTCCTTTTTTCCATCCTCCTCTTCAACCAGTTCTTGGTGTTCATCTTACTTTTTACTTTTTTTTACTTTTATGGATTCAAAAGAAAAGGAGCAATAAATTCTGTGCGTAGACACACAATACACAATACAACAAACAAACACGAACCCACAATATCTTTTATATACAAAATGTATACAAAAGCACGGTAAAAATGCAAACCTTTTATTTCTTGAAACATATCACACACTTTTCTATAGAAATAGGGATGAATGTGAGTGTTTCACGAGTCTGGTGTATGGTGTACATTGCATATTGAAAGACATTGAAATGGGTAAAACTTTGACTCTGTCAATATTTTCTGTCATTCTCATTCTTTTTTTCTCTTTCTTTCGTGACATTTGTGCAGATTGTAGAATATTTTATTATTTGTATTGTGTATACTTGACACTTTTTAGATCTTAAAGTTTTTCAGCAGGACTGGAGAAAGAGTTTGTAGTTTGTGACAAAGTGGGGATTTTTTACTTTAGTTTACTGGTGATATTTATTACTGTTCTCACATCTAAAAACTGTATACACAAAACAGTGTACTTTATGACTTAATTTGCCGATTTTATTATACACTTTGTACCTTTTGTACATTTGGCTTATTTTGAGTGAGTAATTATTAGGAAATTATCCTTATTCTACCTGTAATTTGACATTCGACATTCATGTCTTCATTCTTCATAAATAATAATGAAAATGGAAGGAAGGGAACGGAAAATGCGGAAGTAGTTCTCTTTCTGTGTAATAAGTTACTGTAATATTAATGTCAATAATTGTTCTTATACAAGCATCTACTACTCACAAGAAATAAAAATTGCGTAAACACAAAAAAATAAATAGTAAACAGCCTTCAAATTCTAGTAATTACACTTTCCAATGTCCTATTAGCTACCTTTTTTACAGTAAAGCTTCAATTAAATTCATATTAAATATCATGTTACATGTATAAAACAAATGGTTGAGAAAAACAAAATGTCCAAAGTAATGTTTCCCGAGTAGAATAACTTGATGGGAAAAGGTTCCCTAGTTTTTCCTGTGTTCTTGATAAAGTTCTTTAGAAATTCTTAATTCTTAATATCATCCGTCATCAAACACTTGTAATTATGGCATTAGTAATTAGTAATCATTATTAGTAATCATCAATTAGTAGTATAAAATATTGGAAATATCAATATTTTCTTAACTTCCCAATGACACTGTATAAAACAAAAGGTAAAAGGTAAAAAAACAAAGGGGAAAGAAAAAGTGTAAAAATAATGTGCAGTAAACTCGTTTTTGGTACGGTGTAACAAATGGGAGAGAAATAAATGTTGGATGTAAATCAGCCGTGTTTTCTGTTCCGACATGTAATTATTCGCATGAAATGAGTAACAAGCATATCTCGAGTCTCCATAATAATCCATAAAACAAGAATGCATAAAATATACAATGTACTTTTTACAATGTACCATTTACAAGTATTGGCCATTATAACTGTAACCGAGGGAGAACACAAAACACAAAACACAGTGTTTAGCGACAATGACGACAACATTGACAGTGCAATGTCGGCTCTAAACTCTAGAACATAAACTGTCGAGTCTGGAGTGTGGAGTTTTGAGCGTGGAGTAGCTCAGCCTAAAAAAATGAAGGAATGGTTACAAAATGACTCTCTTGTGTTTCCCTCTTCACCATTTCCTCTGGTCTGAAATGTTTTTTTAAATGGTTTTCCCTCTCGTGGGATTTTGATATGAAGCATTTTGAGCGGGTTCTGACATTACGGAGCATACACATGCAAACATTCACTGTGCCTCTTTCACTTCCTTCTCCTTTCCCTCTTTTCCCATGGAAATTTCCCTGTGTTCAACTTGACTTGACTTGAAACTTGAAAGTCAAGTTGAAATGTGCAACGCAGAGTGTATGGTGTATGATGTGCAGATGGATATCCAGAATTTGTGCATATCTGCCATCTAAAGCATTCATGTCTAGTGTATAGTGTATGTTATATATGTTATATGTACGTCGTCGGATCTGTCGAGGCATTAAGGTAATTAATGTCCGCTGTTTTTTTTTGGCTCTTGGCTGTTGACTCTGAGCTCGGAGTGTGACTATGAATTTGTATAGGCATGTAAATTTGAGCTACGTCTTTTGTACGTAATATAGAGGCTTGAAATAGCTAAAGAGAAAGAAGTAACACCAACTCCAACGGGGACTGTGACTTTGAATGTGAATGTGAATGCCAACACGAACAATTTTTACATCTGTAGCATGTATCAAATGGCTCTGGCCTATCTATCTTTGTGAATTCAGTCTCATAACCATATCTAAATTACCCATCAGACACCGTCACAAGACAAATGAGATTTTTACACGAAATTTTCAGTCCCATTCAAAAACCTCTAATAAAAAAAGAAGGAAAACAGAGTATACTCACTTACTTACTTACTTATTGTGTGCATAGAACTTAGATCCAAGATCTTTGATACTAGATATTAGATACATATTTTATTTTATGCACGTATACTTTTTTTTGTTATGTACACTCTCAATTTTAACTCCTTGAACTCTCCAACACCAACAGGAAAATTCTTTGTATTTCACCAGCGCATCTGCACTTACGCTACGTTACGTTTCCTTAGTTGGGTGTAAAATGCTGGATGTTGAATGCTGAAGGTTGAACGTTGAACGTTGCAAATCGTTCTTTTTTCTTCTACAACACGAAAAAAGGATAAAAAAAACTTTGCCTTTTTTTGGTTCAGTTTGGTTTGGTTTGGTACGGGTGAAAATGTCCTGGAGTGAATGCCAATTTTTATGACCCTTTTTATGTTCACTTTCTTTCTTCCCTCCATTCACCTTGCTAATGTTTTTGGACTTGAACTCTCTTTCTTTTTTACATCATTCCAATTCCGATTCCGACTCCGATTCTTCACAGGGAAATAAAATAAATGGTTCACCTTGAGAGAATTGCGAGAATTGCGAGAACTGGGAGAATTGGAAGAATTGAGAATTCTATAGGTGTGAAATGGGAACAGTGAACAGTGGATAGTGAATGGAGATAAGTGTAAAACATGGGGATAAAATTAATGAGAATCATTGTCAATTGTCAACTGAGTTTGACGATGTGTTTGAGTTTACTTTACTCAAGACTCAAGTTACTTAAAAGTCCTGGATTTGTCATTTATTTCCTATAGATATAGAAATAGATACTTGAAATCACACAGTTCATTGACACTACAGATTACAGATTATAGATGTACTGATACAGATGACTTTATTACACAGAATAAAATAAAATATGAAATGGAAAATGGAAAATGGACGTCACAGATCCGACAATTACGCACAAGATTTAATACAGAGTAAAAACAACTGTAATTTTGAAATCTACATTTACATTAACATTTATGTCAATGTCAAATCATAACCGTTTGAAAAAGTTTCAAGTGAAAAAGTAAGTCGTAATAGTATTTTATTTTTCATGCCATATTACTTTATTTTAATTTACTTTCCTTGACTAAAACTTTATATTTTTTGTATAAAATTCCTAGATCAGGATCTGAATGTGAAAAGGAAGGAGATTACTGAAATAAATAAAAACTGAAGGGTGAAAAGAGAAAGTGGAAAGCTGAAAAGCTGAAGTCATGCTCATGCAGGCTTAAAGAATTTCACAGTTCATAGTTTTAGGTACAATGAAGTATGTAAGTAAGTAAATTGTAAGTTGTACATTGAACATCTTAGGCTTGAGCTTACTTACTTTGTTTGGCCTTGAGCGTGACTCAAAACTCAAAACTCAAAACTCAAGGCTCAAGACTGAAAACGGAAGACTGAAGGCTGAAGACTCGGGACTCCATGAATGGATGACGGATCATCTCATTTGTAAAACATAAGGAAAATTTCACACTTGTCAAGTCAAAGAGAATTTTCCACATAAAAAGTAAAACGCTCTGACGGCTTCCTCGTTCGTACACACAAACACATCTACAATCTACAGTCTTCAATTTACATGTGTAAAAAGAAGATGAAGATGAAAATGGAGACGAAGAGATAGAAAGACAGAAGGTGAAAGAGCATAAGAAAATACCATAAAAGTGAGTTTAGAATAGTCTTTGTGCGTGTTTTTTTCCTTGGTATTTGGTGCTTGGTGTTGGATAAAAACAAATGGAGTCTTTGAAAAATAGACTTTTTTTCCAAAGCGTCTTCCGTCTTTTCCTCTCCCGGTATAAAATAACATGAGTCATGAACATTGAGCGTTGAATGTTCATTTGCTTTTGGTTTTACTTCTGCTTCTGCTTCTGAGCCAGTGCCTTTTTGTGTCTGTTTTCTTGGCCGATCCATCAAGGCTCATAAAAATTTCATTTCTCGATCTTCTTTTTCCTTTCTCTTTGTCTTCATCTCCATCTCAATCCGTGTGTTCGTATGTGTGTGTGTGTCTTTACTAGGTATTCCACGTACATAAATGCATGTGCATGTCCTGTGTGTCTGTACTGAAGACAAGAGTAAAACCTCAGAAATCTGTGTGAATCTAAAGGATTTTGCACCTGAGCCCATGACATGTTTTTACAGAGAGAGAGCCAGAGTAAAACAGGGAAAGAGATCTCACCAGCAGTGAACAAGAAGAAGAAGAAGAATCAAGAATCAACATGAAACATGAATACAGTGCATAGCGCCGTATTCACGAAGAAGGAGAAGAGAAAAGTTGTATGAATTCTACATGACGGCTTGCAATTTGTGCTTATGTGGAGACGTGTAAAGAGTAAAGAGTAAAAAGTAAAGTATGCATGTTTGCATGTTTGTAAATTGTAGACATGTACACTTGTATAATATAAATGTACGCCTACCATATGATGCAAAAACTGTGTGAGTGTGTGTGTGTGTGTGTGCGGCTTTGAATAAATTCACAGCCAGGGTAAAGCTTTTTACATCCTCCCTTTTAATCTTAATATATTCAAAATTCAAATGTTCCAACCCAAACCAAAACCAAAGTACCAAAAAACCTGGAGATTCATACATTTTCATCATTTTTTTCCTTTCCTTTTCAACGCGCCCACCTTTTTTTCTAAGACACTTTTACAAATTTTTTATCCATCCATTTACCGGTTTGTTTTATGTACGTATGTCGCATATTGTTCACAAGGCAACGTATAAACTTTTACATCATACCCAAGACAAACAAAACTTTGGTAAATTAGCTAGGAAACTTGTCTGTCTAAACATATTTGCATTTTGTTGATTGTGCAATAATTACATTCTGCACAAAAGCAAAAACAAAAATATAGTCTCATCTTTTTTCCTATTACGAAATGCAAAATATCAAAATGACTGAGATAAAACTCATTTTAATCATTTACAGTTGTTTATTATTTACTCATTCTTTCTTTAGCATTGAATTTCAAACTTGCACAGTATTGGAAAGTTGATGGATTGTTGTTTGTTATATTTGCAATGGAATTAGGAATTACTATAATATTTTATCAACTTGTTTTTCCTCTTGTATTTTTACTGTAGAGTTCGAGCAAAATAACTGTAGATACATTTTACACAAATGGAGGTAGAGAAGGAGAAAGAGCTGCTGTGAGTTGCTGTTGAGACTTGTACTTGTATTTGTACTTGTGAGAGAGATGAGAGATGAATCAGATATTTGCATCAGATTCGCATTTCACATTCCCTCTCCGTTCCGAGTCACTGGCTGCATATTTTAATCCACACTCTAGAATTCAAACTCCAAGCTCCAAACTACAAACTACAAACTCTACACTCATGCTCAGAGGAAAATCTGTACTTATGGATTGAATTCTCCAAAGTGCAAACTTGGGATAGACCAAACCAAACCAAAGCAAAAAGTAAGGAGGAATGAACAAGAGACAAGAGACAATGGAAAGTGTGCCATATGATGAGAGGGAAAAGTTATTGTTGGTTTTTGCACTGTGATGCATAAATAAATCTTTGGAGCTGATCATCTGCGCTCTTCTCCGAATACTTGAATACTTGAATAGTTGAATACTTGATCTGCTTCTGCTGCTGGTACTTCTACTGGTGACGGTGACGGTTTTCAGTATTTTCAATGTTTATACAGTTGGCAGGCACAGACAGACAGACAGCCTGGTTGAGCCGCTTGAAAGATGGAAAGATGGAAAGATGGAAATGTCATTAGATGACAGAGTACACACAGACACAGAGAAACAGAGAGAGACGCACAAACATCTAGACAGTTCTACACGGCAAAAACTTTGAACGCAATACCAATCAAGTTTTGAATTTTGAGTTTTGACTCAGCACAACTCTCTCTAATATTATACATTATACACATCGGAGGATGAAAATGAGGATGAGGATGCGGATGCGGATGCGGATGAGAATGAAGATGACGATGAGAATTGGAATTGGGAATAGAAATAAATACAAAACTATGGGATGAAGCTCTAGCTCTAGTTGTAGTTGTAGTTCTGTCTCTATACCTCTCTGTACCCTCGAGAACTCCTACAATCCAGCAAGTAGTGAACAAACACGAGACTGCAAGACAGCAAAACAGCAAAAGAGGAAACGGAGAACGGAGTGAGAGTGTAGGTAGAACAGGGGAAATACTATTGTCTACTGTCAACAAATATTGTATACATAAATAGATGGATGGATGGATGGGGAAGAAAATGAAAATTATCCATCTATTATTGCTCGAGGCGAGGCTTAAGCTTCTGTGGATTTTTCCTCCCTTTTTCCAAACTCCAACTCCACACTCCACACACCGAACAATACTGAATGACGAGTTATTGGGTAGGATGTTGGCTGGGCTATTCCTATTCGTGTTATGTTTGTATTGGTCCTGGAGCATAAAATATTGTATAAATGTGCTGGTGAATGGTGAATGGTGAAAAACTCTTTATTGTTTACTTGCCCACAGTTTTTGTATTTTTGTATTTTTGTCTCCCACTCCTTCAAAACTTGTGCTTGTACTCATCCTCAGTGCCTACAGTTTGGTATGGAAATGAAAATGGAAAATTCAGAAGAGTAAAGTGCTTAATACCGATAGATGGAAATGGAAGGAAATGCTGAATTATATATGTACCACTCATAGACAAACCAAGTCAAACCATACTAAGGCATTCTACATACACCACAACTATCTTTGTCTGTCTCAGAAATACTGGAAACCTGGAATACTGGAATAGGGAAAACGGAAAATGGAAGTTGGAAACTGGAAAAGATGAGAAAGAAAAAGGTAAGAGACAACTCGGAGCAGTGAAAGAGAGAGAGGGGAAATCCGAAAAATCTCATAAATATTTATCTTGTGGCAGCATAAGGTGACAAAATTTACACAGAGCAAATCGTGAAATATGAACGTCGTAGTACTTTTACTCCTATTCGTAGTTGGATTCACATTCGGATTTGTATTCGTATTCGTATTCCTGCTCCTATTCGTCCATGGTTTATGCCTACTTTTGTCACCAGAATGTGGAAATGTGGAGGAAAGGCTAAGCTCTCAACTTTTACTCAAAATCATCATACCAACAATATGTCCACATTCTACATTCTACAAACTACGGACTACAAAATCCATGTACAAAACTCCATGTGTGTGGATTTGGATGACAGGGGAGGGAAAACGAACATCCCGTCGTTATATCAAAGTACAATAGAATAAGTAGAATCCTCAACTACATACAACATACAAGTAAATGCAAATGCATACACACATAAATACAGACATAGAGACAGAGCCAACGCAGGCTGATGCTGTGACATGTGCTGCTTTCTTGAGTTTGGAATCGTCATAGTACCGTATAAAGTATAAAATAAATTCCGTAGTGTATGTTGTACACCTATTCTCTATTCTGATCCTGAAATTTGAGGCTGGGGGAGAGGAAAATATTCATACATATAAACATAGACACAAAATCTTCTTTCCCCTTATCCTCGTTACACTTTCATGGAGAAGAATCAAACCCACAAAATACAAAGAATATAAAGAGTATAAAGATTAGAATACATTGAGGCACTTCTAACGGTGTAAAAAATACAATTGAATTCTATTCAATTCAAAGCAATTCAAGGCAATGTGATGCACGGCAGTGCAGTGCGTGGAATTGAACGTAACTTGTCACCCTCCACAACATCCCGTGCACGAATACGAAAACGATGACAACAAAACATTGCACACGCATCATTCCAATATTTTTACCCTTTTCACATTTTCTCCTTTGAAATTCGAATCTGAATCCTAGTCCAAGCACCAACCACGAGCAGTTTCAGTGGTAAGCGTAGGAAGAAAATGCAAAACAGCAAAGAGAAAAAACACCCGACCCATCTTCACTTCCTTTCCATCATGTATATTGAATTCAAATCCGTCCGTAACCGTTGCTGCTGGAATTTCCATTGACTATGTGTGTAAAAAAGAAGGAGGATGAAAATACTAAAATACCATATTGAAAATATCTAACCAAAAACCGAAACCGAAACTAAAACCGGCTGTTGGAATGGATAGAATAGAACCGGAAAAGTGAATAATACTTGTATTAAAGCCATCAATACATATTACATATTTACAAATATTTATAGGGCTTTTAACTTTTCACAGTGTTTTCCATAACCATCCGTATAAAAATATTACGTATGTATTATGCATAAACGTATGTGCTTGGAGCTTTGTGCTTTGAGCTATGAGGACCTTATGTCTTTTGTACTTTTATTTCCGTTTTGAGTTTTGAATACCGTACAGTTTTTCATTTTTATTTTTATTTTTACTTGAGACTCGAGCTTAACCTCAGCTTATATATTATTATATTATAAATGTAACCTGAGCTCAAATTTGAAAAAAAAGTAGTAAAGGTACACGTTTAATGTTTAATGTACAGGTAAAAATACAGGAAGTTTTGGATTCAGTTCCCAAGCCAAGCCAATCCGATCCAACCTAATACAAACCAAACCAATCTGTTCAATCCTTGTGCACCTCGGATACCAGGAATAACATTTACAAAGTCACACAACGTCAGAAACTCAACCAAAGGAAACCTGTTTTACTGCAAAACTCCTGATTTTGAATGTTAAAAAGGATGCAGTTTCTATTGTGAATTGTGAAAAGAAATGCAAATCATTCAAGATTCAAGATTCCAGTAATATTCAAGTGTATTCAATGCAGTAAAAAACGGGAAATGGGAAATGGAAAATACTCACGTTTCAAGTCGCAAGTGCAATTCTAGGAGTCTGAAACTCTAGAACCGTTTCCAAGGTTATACTGTACATACCGAGTACACAATAAAGAGTACAGAATTGTAGAATAAAAAATGTGTATAATACAAGACATACGCAGTACAGTGATGTAATAACAAAGGGATTTTGACCAGATTCTCCGTCGTTGGAGTTGGAAAGAGTAACCCGTTAAAAGTGAAAGAATGGAACCTTTTTGGCAGACATGAATGAAACTGTCAGTACAAGCTCAGGCACAAGCACATCACGTCCTCGTCGTCTCGTCGTCCTCCTTTGATGTGATTTTGGACTCGGGTGTACCACATGTATTTTGTATTTTCTGTATATTGTGAAGCTAGTTGATATTTGATATTTGATATTCGATATTCAATATTTGAAGGCTGATAGATACATTACATACAGAAGGTGGGTAATGCAAGGGGATCCAGTTACAAGGATTTGCATCACAATTCCACTTTATTATATCGCTCTTACATACATAATACATAATATGCTTATTGACTATTGACTCTCAAGTCTCAAGTCTTCACATACGAAATTTTCCTTTCAATATTTTACTTGCCGCTCTTCATTCTTCTGTACATATCTTCGCCAGCTTCAAGCTTCAAGCTTCAAACCACACCAAACCAAAAGCAAGCCAAACCACGCACCGTTTCAATTTAGTTAAGCCATGATACACAATACAATACAATACAGAAACCAACCACAACACAGCGCAACAACAAAGGGCAAAAAGCTTCAATGCCCCAAATTCCTGCATCACTCTCTTTCTATATTTTATTACGTGAATATTGCACGTACATGCATTTTACACTTGATGCTTTCAACTTGCTTTCTCTCTTTTTCTCTTGTTGAGCCGAAGGATGATGGAATAGAGAAAGCAGAACCAGAACCAAAAACGTCAACAGCAACAGCAAGGACTTTTATACTTGACTAGCCTTGAACCCTGAGTTCTGAACTCAGTTTCAGCTTCAGCTTCAACTCCTGGTGAGAAATACTTGAATAGACGGATTTAATTTTAATGTGTATAGTTATACATGTTTTATAGTACATGGGCTAAACAGTATTGAGTATTGAAAATGTAAGACGTACATAATATTAATACTGTACAGAAAAAGAGGAGAAAAGTTTTCATCAAAAAATTCAAATTTATATTCATATTCGTTTTTGTATTCGTATTCAAGTATTCAAGTATTCAAAACCTCGACGTCAACTACAAGTTGAACCCAGCCTGTTTTCTTGAGTATGAAAATTCAATATTCAATATTCTGGAATGAGGATTGAGAGTTGAGGATCAAGGATTCCGGATAAGGCTGTAATTCTTTTGAAGAATGTGTGTGGGCTTTCATGCTGTGACCGTAATGAATTTACGACAAAAAGCTGTAGCTACTGTAGAAAAGGAGATTTCTATGTATTTGTGTATTTGGTTCTATTCAACTTGTACATAATTTATGTGGCACATTTTGTATTTTGTATTTTGGATTTTGCATTTCGTATAATGTGATTGATAAAACTCCATGGCATGAAAATAATAATGTATTATATTATATTATGCATATTACATTATGGACGTATGACATCATTCAATATTAAATTAGAACTGGAACTACAACTAGAACTTTCTTCCTTTACCTCTTCTTATTTTGCTACTTTAAGTATGAAAAAATTGAACCAGTTAATAAAATATGAAATAGGACATCATATTCAAATTTCGTAGTAGTGAATTTCCATTTTAATGTTAATGTTCTTTAGACTATTCAGAGCAGTGCATAGTATTTCCGTGACTTAATATGAAAGGCTTTGTACTTTTTATTTTCTATTTATTTTTAATATGTGAACAACGAGCAAGGAACAAGAAACAAGAAACAACAAACAACAAACAAGTGGCGTGAAAGCTTTTGGCTTTGGCTTTTGAGTACTTGTTGGTTCCTTGTACAAAACATGTTGTTGATGTTGCTGCTGCTGCTGTTGTGAAATTTTACATCATCATTCTAAGGCTGAAAAGAAATTAGAATTCAGAACTGGAGGAACAAAAACTATGTAAATTTGCCATCCATTTGCCCTTTGCATTGAATAAATAAACAACTTCAAGTATTAGATAATATAATATAGAATATGAACTCTGGACCTTCAACTTTTGAACCATTTGACCTCTAACTTTATCCTGTATTTAGTATTTAGTATTCAGTATTGCGTTGTCCTTTCGTATATTATTGTATGATAAAGTCAATGACTTTTATGTTTTGTGTTTGTTTTTTTCCATGGATGCATCCTGCATCCGTTAGCTAATTTTCACAAGTTGAGCATAGAATATTGAACAATGAGCATTGAGCATTGAGCATCCACTGAATGCCAATAACTGTGTACTCAATAGTCAAGACTCGAGTAAATATTTTGCGGTAGTCAGCTCCATGAAAAAGTTATTATATATTCATTATTTTGTGGCATTCTATCATAAAAGAAAATAGATGCACGATGCACAAAGACCCTGCACTCAACACTCCACTCTGAATTCTCAAGTATTGTACAATGTACAATGCACAAACTTATCAAATGCAAATGTTTCCGAGGATGAAATGAGAATGGGAGTAAACAGGGTTCGTAGTACACAATGGTTTGTAGCAGACCATAAATTTTTTATGATCTTTTCTCTGTGATAACGTTGCATCTCGTCACTCGCCACTCGTCACTTGAAGGTTAAATTGCAGAGTGTTGCATCACTCTTTCTATCTATTTCTCCTTCTCGATTACCGATTACATACTCCATACTCCGTAATCTTGGTGTTGGTATCTTTCAAGTATTATAGGGCATTGATTATTCACAAATGTTTGGAAAGCTGTATGATTATGAATACAATAGTTACACAACAAAATTTGTTGACAAAGCAATCATTTCTCGGGCACTTTGTACTTTGTACGAGGAAAAGTTCCACGTGGTTTATTGGATTTTCAAACTGGAGTATATGGACAATGTACACTTGCACTTTTAGACAATGAAGACATGTTGCTCATCAAAGTACGTTGTACGTTGTACGTTGTACATTGTACATACAGCGATTCGCTCTGCGCTCTTTTATGAAGTTTAATGGTTGTTAAGTACATGTGCAAATGTGTAAAAGCGGGTCATGTGCTTGTGGATTGGGGATCAAACAAATAGTATTCAAATGGAGTAAGTGCCTCTTGGCTTCTCCTTTCACAAATGTCGTTTCACACTCTGAATATAATACCTTATATAATCAAGTGTTTGTACACAATACACAACACACAATGCACTTACATATTATTATTTATTATTATACAATAGAGTACAATGGGCTCAGCACTTTGTTCTCTCCACCTTCCACTTAATCTCATGGGAATTATTTACATTTGTGCAAATATGTGCATCTCAATGTAAAATGGGAATGTGACACAAAGCAATACATCATTATTACCTTTGGTTTAGACTTTAAAGCTTCAAATTCAAACACTCAAATCTCAAATATGCCCATAGTCTAAACTTGCATTCGGATTTTGCATGGAAAGTGCATCAAATTTCCCCTTGATTTTTTTGCTGTCATTTTTACAGCTCTCGTGGCTACAGACAGCTGACAGCTGAGTACTTTTACATTTTTTTGGAATTCTTTCACCTTTCACCTTTCACTTTCTCAATAAATTCTCATTTTTCAAAGATAATCCTTGAGCATTTTACATTTTACACAGGTGGATTTTCTTTTTCTTTTCTGGTAGAAGTGGCATTGAGAATTTTGAGTTGGTGTACTGATAAGAAAAATCCATACGTTTTAAACTTAAATGAATGCATATAGTGAATATTGACGTCAGGAGGAAGGAGGAAAACTTTCACCACTGAACTTTCTCCATGAAATTCATTTTCAAGAGAGCTTAGACTTTGCAATTTATAAACTATACTCTAGAGTCTAGTTCTTAACCCTGGTATAAAAGAAGACCTGGTGAAATCAGAGGACTGTGCAGTGTTCATTCAAAAGGATTAGGAAGTCAAGGATTTGATTTGATGTGATTTGATTTGCTGATTTGGTTCTCTCTGGTAATTTCCTAATGTTGTTGTTTTCCTCCTGGGAAAGTACAAATTATTTTATATGGTGAGTGAGCCCTGTTTGAGGGAGTTGACTGGGAAAGGTATGTGAGTAGCATTGTACGCAGTAGTAGTGAAATACACAAGGAAGAAAGAGGAAGAAACTATGTGCTGTATGCATGAGGATGAAGATTCCAAATGTTCAAAGGATATTATTAGGTAATGGAACTCTGTGTATTGTGTATTGACATTGAGTAAATGAATGAAAGAGAAAGTGGGAAGGGGACGGAATGCAAATTCTAATAAAATAGACTCGCGTAATTAGGCAAAAGGTAGGATGAGACTCAAGTTACATGCAATCCAATACACAAAGTACATGCTCTTGATTCTTGATTCTTCACGTTGGTGTGTCTATGTATTTGCATATAAAAGTATATGAAACGGACTTGTGCTTTTACTTTTGGTTTTACTTTGTACATTCTTATACATTTTCATATATTTTCACATGAATACAGAATTTTGTTTCGTACACAGTACACAAGTATCTTGCATGTAGTATCTGGGATCTGGAATCCCATGGAACATTTAGTTAGTTGGCAGGTTGTTTCTGGATCCTAGATTCTGGATTCCGGAGAAAAGACTTAACTCCTCTTCTTGTTCTTATTCTTATTTTTCTCCGTTCCACTTGGACTCTTTAACACGGAGACTTTTACTTGCAGGATTCTAGAACTCTAGAATTCTAGGATACTTTCTCTTTTCACGCATCACATCATTTACCTCGTTTCTATTTTAGAAAACGTTCACATGGTTCGCTAGATACACTTTCCCTGTCTTCTTCCTTCGTCTTGTCTACTTTCTACTTTCTTACTTGTACAGATTCTACTTCTTCCAGTTTCCTATTTCTATCAGTCTATGTCTAAAGTATCTCACTCTTTTTCTATGGGAGTTCCTGTGCTCCAAAAAATATAGTCTGTACATTGTACAGTTTAAACCATAAATAGAGGAGAGTGTCGACTGTGTACTGTGTATAGAATGCATAACATCCGACATACAACACATGGTCTGTGCTAACCTTTAATCTTACTTTAGTTTGCATTTCAAGTAATTCCTACACACTAAATACAAAATACAGTGGATATAAATTCAAAACCATTGGAGATTTCTCAAATGAATCAAGAAGCAAGAATCAAAAGTCAAGTCTCAAGGCACTTAAAATCGGAGTATTCCATCTTTCTCCGTTAATCTTTTCTGACTCACTTGATGCTTGATGTACATTTTAAACTTTTACATTTTGATTTCTGATCCTGCGTACACTTGAGGTTTTGTATTAGTTGATTTTGTATCCTTTAAGCTTAGGAACTTGCAATTCCTGAGCCGAGCTTTGGACTTTTTGAATTCTTCAGCAAACACTGTTTTCACACACCGCAAATTACTTGTTACGAGTATTAAAAATTCAACCTTGATTATAGGGTTCACTATACAAAATGGGACTTTGAGGACAAGCCGGAACTTTGTGTAATGTATAGGGTAGAGCTTTTGAGAAATTGCAAGCATTGCCTACCTTTGTCGTAATTTTTTAGCTTTTAGTTTTTAGCTATTTTGCTTCTACATGTTTTCCGACTTTTTACTGGGAACGGTGACAAACTAATTCCAAATTGAAAAACTTGGAACTAAATACGGCAGTGCATCAACATATTCTACGAAACATACATAATAAATTTCCTCCTCATTCTTTGAATTTACTTGGTAATCTGTAAGATTACCTGATTCTCTGTAATTTGTACTTCTTATAAATAAATTATGATTCACAGTATCCGTATCTTGATGTCATAAGTAAGCAAACCTCTACGGGATTTCCACTACTATTGACACTCTGATCCTTTATGCATTCTTTTATCAATTATACATGTCATTTGTAACTGACAATTTCAAATCTCGGTAGAAATACACTATCGGGGTGGTGTTACAAAAGTTTGTAACATGAGATTTGGAACAGCATTTTGTAGCATGTACTTTGTAACATAAAATGTGTAACACTGAATTGTAGCATGTACTTTGTAACAATAAACAATATCACAATTTGCCCTGAAAGATCAAGGAATGTGCATTGAAACGTAATAAGTTAAAATTTTATACTACAGCATGAAAAGTAATAGTGAAATATGAAGCCGATGCCCATGAGGGGACTTTCTGATTTCCTTGGATCTTCTCAAATGCGTGGTATATACGCACGAAATTGCTTCTTTAAAGGAAATCAGTATGAGCTTGAATTTACACAATATTTCGAGTGTTT
>JABASP010000109.1:0-81099 GCA_019776565.1 Sminthurinus signatus
AAAAGCAAAAAGTTGTACATTGCATCAGTGCACATTACTCAATGATTCGGGCTGTATGCTTATTTTGGGGCCTAGTTAGATTGAGAATGAACCCCGAAATAAGCATACAGGCCGAATCATAGAGTAATGTGCACTGATGCAATTCATAACTTTTTGCTTTTGCAAAGTAAGAAACAAGAACATTTTGCTTTTGAAAAGATAAGCGACGATATCACGTTTTTATAGTATTATTATGTCAAATGTCAAACATTCATAAAAATTGACACCGAAATGGGGAAAAATGAAACTTCATATCTCTCTCTCTAGTTTTATCAGACTTTATTGCTATTTAGATAAGGTTGATGATGGAAATATTATTATGATATTAAAATTAGAACATCGAGATCTGGTTTTTTTTTCTTCAGTTACTTTTAACATATATGTGTGTAGGCAAAGATTTGTTTTATTTTTACTAGTGCAAATTTTTATTCTAGGTAGTCTTTCTTAAATGGTACAATGACTTTTCAGGACCATCTGAGAAAATAAACAACAAATATAAGAGTATATAATATTATAAATTATAATGTTTCATTGTCTTTTGTGTGTACTCATGAATTTCCTGAAGTACTTTTTTTTGGCAAATATTGAGAACACAAGTGGCATAATTTGACATACAAATATGCTTTTGCTTGTTTTCCATCCTGTCGATCTATGACTCATATAGAATATTTCCTTATCCATCAAAATTACCACTTGTGTCTTGTATACCACCACATGAAACTTATCAAGTTCTACTCACACGAACATAATGAATTAGACATATGTTAATGATATTTACTTACGAGAGTATAAAGTATAATATAACATAGCTCATGTACATAATTTACATATACTTAAAATATAACCAACTTTTAAAGTATTTTGCAAATAAAGCAGTTAGCTTTTAGCACATACACATAAGTATACTGACATACAGATTCGGAATATGGCAGGCATATGAATCTGGAGAATCTAGAATCCTCTGTTCAGTGCTCAGTATGTATTTCCTTTGTTCATCCAAAACGTTTTTTATCTCTGTGGACTGTGGGCACATGCACTTAAAAACTATCACAATGTACATGTGATGCATGTCATACTGATATTGTAGATTTTGCTCTTTGCTGGATAAAAAAGTTCATACGGTTCGTTTTCATGTTACACAAGTTTCCTATATGTAATGTGTAATAAATAAAACCATCCCATCGTATTATTGTATCTATCTATATAATGTGTTTACCGTCTTTTTAACAGGATAAAGAAATTCCTTCTATTATTTTATTTTTCAAAGCACTTACTTACTATATACATGATACATAATATATACTCTGTCACGATATTATTGTTTGATGTTTATGTTTTTGACAACGTCCACAATTCTAGAGGAAGTTCACTAGTAATAGTCAGACTATTTTTAGAATAAAGGATTAAGTTATTTTTACTTTTAAAAGTTGCACAACAAGTTACAAACACATACATAAATAAGTTTGTGATTACTCATATTATGTATACATATGTAGGGCTTTGAGTTTATTTCATATGGACACGCCGTAGTATTTAAGAATGAAAAATAAAATAAAATTGTCAACTGTAAACTATCACAGTCTGTGGTTATAAATTTGATCATGTATCATATACATAATATATAGTATCAAATGTTGAGTTTGCTTGTTTTTTTCCAACTCTTTCCAATCCATGCATATTTTGCACATATCAAAATTATCATTATGTTCATGATAAATGATCATACTAAATTTAAAAATGAAATACGCAATCTGGGGTGCCTTGTGCGATGTTGTGTATATGGTGTACAGTGGAACACTTTTTTATGTCATCTTCCTGTTCTTGTCGTCAGTTATATGTTATATGTAATGTAAACTACACACAATACACACATTAGACGTGTATTACTATAGGTATATTGTACATTGAGGAACAGATTGTTCGTATTTTTTAATAAAATAAAACGCACATTTAGTATTATACTCTACGTTTATTGGAATAAACATTAACAAAAGTCAACGGAAAATGATGATGACACTTTTAAAAAATGATACATAATACAGTAGAAGTAAGAAGTAAGAGTATACGTGGACGTAAACATGACCGTTCTGCCACGTACAAACACTTGCCTCGTGACAAGGTGAATCCAGTATTTAGAGTGTGGGAATCTTTTTTTTTATTTACAGATTACTCATCAAGATATCATACATATCAAGCTCACACACATAAACAATTTGAGACTCTTTCTCTTTCTCTCTGTCTCTCTACTCTCTACACTCTACATGGAAAGAGGAAGAAAGAGAATGGAGAATAACCTGAGAAAGCATTTTATTAATGTGTAATTTGAGTCTTTAACGATAGTTTAACGCCTCCAATCTCAATCTCAAGTTTGATATATTGACAAACTGTGTGTACATAATATACTCACAGTTGATATACACAATATATACACCCTTTTAAAATGGTTAAAATTTCACAATATCTGATTCAATTCAAAGTGTTTTTAACTGATTAACTAACATAATAATATCTATTATGTACTACAATCTACAATACTACCGCTGTGTGCTGTGACTCATAACTCATAACACACCATCACACCACACCACACACAACGATAATTAAACGTTTATGTGTATATAATATTCATTCAAAATCTTAAAGCTATTATCAATTATCATAATCACAATTCCAAAACATTTTCACTTTATCAAATTCTTCATTATTCATTATATATGTAGATTGTAGATGCGTACAATATAGTATATACAAATGGGCTGCTGAAAAAGTCAGCAGCTCATTTTATGAAAGAAATTTTCCTGCACCAATTATTTAAAAATGTTCATAATGATAATATATATCATGTACATATACATGCATTCATACATTTACATTTTACATATAATATACATCGGTGCTGACGCTGCTGCTGTCAACAGATTTTTTATAACTTGATACACATAGTCATTTATATATATATACATGCGGACAAAATACGATACGGGAGTATTTTATGACTTGTTTTTATTTTGGAACATCATACATAAAATTCCTTGCTAGAGAAAACAAAAGACGTTCTCACGGTACGAAAATGATGACAACTAGCTAACTAACTACACCTACTATCTACTATATAACATGTACATATTCATGCCTAGAAATTGGTGCATGTGATACATGTACAAGTAATTTTATTTCTATCAACGCTGCTGTGTATTATATATTATGTTATATTGTTGTTGTGATTGTCATGTGAGTCTATCTACATTCTACATAATATTTTAATGTTCAAACTACTTACATATGAATGTCTTTTTTTTCTTTGGTTGGGTTTTACGCTAGCACTATCATACATACTCATCTAAATACTAAATATCTATCAGCAAAAATCATACCAATGTAGAATTTTACACATGTTTACACAAAGGAACAACGTAAAATATTTAAATGCATATATACGAATATCCATGTATCTACAAATTTATTACACTTCTCGTAGAAAAATAACTAGGTATATATGTATGTATGTGTGTAAAATGTACATTGCCTTCATTACCTAGAGTGTAATAGATAACATAAAATATATTGTTGTGTGTTATTATTATTATGTTAAAAATATAAAAAGATATAATAACACGATTGAAGAGGCACAACAAAAAAAAATAACTTGTTGACATTGTGGCGACGTCGGTAAACATTACTCTCTATTCTCAATTCTCGATCCAATCCTCTGACAAAAAATGGGAAATTCTTATCACACTTGAAATCATACACAAATCAAATACTTTTTGCTTTCTCATAGTATAAAATGTAAATTGTAAATTGTCTTTTGTGACTTTACTTTTTATGTCAACGGCAGTAGGGGGAAAAGCACTGATTTTTTTCTATTAGAATCCCCTTTCTTAAAAATCTTGACAGCAATACGTATACATATATATGAAAGACGGGAGTAAGTAAGCTGTGGAGGTCAAGCTTGACACATACACACACATGGATAATAGGATTATGAGTGTGGGTGTATAAAACAAATGAAACGAGAAGATAAACGAGAACAAAAAACTAAATATATATATCTATACCATTAAAATTCACTTGAATGATCGTGAAATGCCGACGAAACTTTTTCCAAAAGAGTTAGTAGTGTGTGAATCTTCCTTTTTTCTACTGTTTTATACGGCATGTGGAACTCTTTTATTTTATATGAACCATGAAATGCTCCTTTTGTCTCTTTTCACCGTGCATTTTACGTTCTACGTTCTGCAAACTATAGTGTATAATACTGTATACTTTTTTTTTTACTCATTGTCTCACTATTTTTTATTTTTTTACAGTTTCTTTGATCTACACACACCTTTGCTCTTGAGTTCTAGCTCTTGATTCTTGAGATTGGAGATTTGAAATTGGTGTATCACCTTCTTTAATTTTTATATCCTGTCAATAATTTTTTTCCTACTTGACTCTAATCTAAAGAGATATTTTGATGGTACAGCATAAAATTAAAATTAATGGATGATATTCATCTCAGTGCATAATATTTACATGTGTATGTACTCTTGTGTTTATTTAGCATTTGTTAGGAAACTATAAATCTACAAAACTGCAGTACACATCATTATTTTACATCTAAAATATGAAAAAATTAAGACATATCTATTTTACAGTGTGATTGACAGTCAAACAGTCAACAACTTTCAGTTTGCCTGTACTGTACTGTATTTTTTGACTACTTTTTATCAAAATCATACAATAAATAATAAATATATGCATTTAATAAGTACAAAGTTTGGTTTGGTAGGATAATAAAGAGATGGAAAAATATTTCACAACGATACTAAATCCTTGTTCAGTGTTCAGTGTCATTGCCAAGTTGATTTTGTTTTGATTTCCGGATAGTAATAACAAGTATCCTCAATCCTCAATCCGCCCCATGATTGATTTAATGAGGTTTCCTTATCGACTTTTGATGAATTCTGAAACCAATTTAATAATCATATTTTACTATCAAACATCAAACGTATAACATAAAATTTGTACGCTACTCTCTACATGACTTTTGAATCTTGAGTCTTTCAAAGTGTTTATTTAACTTTAAGATCAAATTGGCGACTGACAATCAACCTTACTCTTTTTTTGTAGGAAATTTTTTAGGAAACGCATGACGTCTGTACTATTTTATCACCAAAGGAAAAGTTTTATAGTCACTTTGGACTCTTTGCACTCTCTTCATTATTCATTATGTTATGTTGGACAGTCTGTAAAGTTTAAAAAATCATTTTCAAACCACGTGAAATCTAAAAAAATATAGGATAAAATCAAACATCTAATATACCATATACCATAATAAAAGATTATTAAAAAGTTTCCGTACTTTATTTACTATGTGTATACACACAGATAAAACATGTAAAGGTTTGAAACTTTTGAAAGTATACAACTATTTAACCGTATTTTAAGAATTCATCATTTATGGGAATGCTAGCACATTTCTTGATTTTAAAACTTTGCACTGATAATATTTTATCAGTAATCACTATATTATGGCAAAAATAAAGACATGAATTAAAAACTGACCTGGGATTACATAATAAATAATAAATAAATCATGACAAGTAGCAAGTACCAGAAAGCTCTGAGCTGTAAGTATTAAGTATAGTTTATGAATCATGATACAATCTTTGCCCCTTTCTGTAAAAGTTCACACAAACATTCCCTCATTTCCCATGCAGCTGGTCATGTTATGTTTCATGTTGAGCTTTCTGCTATCAAAAACAAGAAGGCTCAAAGAAGTTGGTTGAAAAACGTAAACAAATTTCAGAGATATTGATAGTAAAGAGAAGAAAGACGTACATAATATGCATAATCTATTACTCAATTTTTTGCATGGAACAGAGTGCAAAGTCAGCACTAACCTACGACTACAAAGGTTATACATTATACAAACATACAACATACAGCGTAGCTATCTACACATTCTACATGTAAAGTATTTTGGTAAGTATTAAATCAATCCACTACTCAATGTCAAAACTTGTATTATCTGACAGGCTGGAATACGAATACAAATACTAATACTAATACTAATATCCAATAGTTTTTATAATTGCAATTGTAAACCTTATATATGCATGTATACATTTTGAGCAAACTTTATTCAAGTGTGAAAATTTCATGTTATAATACCAAAGCACAACCTACATGTACATCTGTGCATTTTAACTTTTAACTTGGAACTCACAGTTCAAATAATAATAATCAAGTCAACTTCCATTTCAATTCCCCATTTCAAGGTTTTCCAGAAGACATGATGCTACTGATAGCTGATATCACTCTTTGCTCTGTGCTTTGTGCTCTGTAGTGAACCAGAATGAGAATGCGATAAGTACAAGAGGATGGAAAATCTGTGCAAAGAATAGCAAACATAATTATCTACTTAGTATGTAAATCAGCTATATAATAAGGTATACAATAATAATGAGCAATAAGTTTGCAAATTTATTTTGCCATTTTGATAATTTTACTCTACATTTGACCTTTTGACTTTTGACTCACTCACAGCAGCAAATACAATTTATGCTACGCATATACAATCTACAATCTACATACTCTATTCTCTACATAAAAGCCAACTCGAACGAGTGATTTTCCTCTGTCGAACAAATAAAAGGAATGTAATTTATAATTTATTACAGCCGTTGAGTTTAAAATCCAACTGAGCCTTAAAGAAGGATAGTTGTTTCCTGTCGAAAAAATGTATAGTAAATGTATTATATAGATAACACCAGTTCGTACAAGAGTTGGGAAGAAATAAAAAACTACAGACATGTTTAAGTACTTCCATAATTCTGGTAGTTGGTACTCATATCATTACATAATTTCAATGATTTAAACAGTATACAAACAAACCATAACCTACCACAATCGTAAATATGTACTCAATACCCCGTACAACACACTAGTACTCGATTCTTGATTCTCAGTACTCAATACGCAATACTCGACGAGTCTTTGGAATTCCCAATAAAATCTTTCTAAGCTCTAAACATACCCATGTTCTTTGCATATTTAATATTTAGTCACGAGGAGGAAATGAAGTGATAGCGAAAATTTTCTACATTTAACATTTAATTGGAATTGTATTTGTAGCAATGCAAAAAGGACATCGAAAGTCGAAAGTGATATTCTACTTTAAATGCTACATGCATGAAACATGTGACTCTGGCGTCAAGTGAACATGTTGACAATAAAAGTAGTCTAGGACAATTTAAGTCAAGTAAAAACTAGTATTTTATCTGTCGTTATGAATTTCAAAAACAAACATTGAACGTTGGCAATTAGAAATTGGCATGTTCCGCCAACTAAAAAAGTAAAATCTAGTTTTAAAATAAAGAAAAGTAATAATAGATGACAAATGTATAGTTTTTAAAAGTTTTACAAACGATAAAAGTTACATAACACTTACAACGGGAGGAAAATGGAAATGAGGATTTTGTAATAAATTAACATGTTTTGAGAGATTAATTTTGAAGTCAGTTGATGGATTCAAAAGTCAAAGGTGAAAGCAAAGGCCAATTAAATATTTTCAGTTTCCAGTAATCAGTATATTTTGTGCGTTGAACGTAAACAACAAAATCAAGATGAAACCTTCAAAAATCAAAATTTTCCTCTTTTCAAAACAAACTTTTAATTCCAAACTTCAAAAGATATCGTATTACAGATATTCACAAAAGCTGGAGAATGTCTAGACATATCATGCCAAATGTTGAGTGTTGAATGTAGAATGTAGAATGGTTTCAAAATTTGAAAGATGAAATCATGCTCTTATCTTGGGTGAAATGTTCAGGTCTTACGTTTTAAAAATTCATAAACTTGAATTAGATTTCCATAAATCCAAATGACACGTTAAGTCAAAAAAATTAAAAAATTAACAGTTATCAAAGATTTAAATACATGCTGTTTTTATTGTGGATTTCACAATATCCTCATCCTTGAAATAAATCACAACCTCTAAATGTGCAATTAGTATATTGTGTAATTTAAAGTTTCACTGGAAACTGGAACTTTGCATCTCCTACCAACATACACATAGACAGTAGACTGTGGACTGTAGACAGGCACACGAATACAAGGACTAAATGTATACAAGCATTAAAAATACAGATAATGATACAGATCCAAACAGATTGCAGATATACTATTAAAAATGAAGTTATTAAAATGTGACCCCTGACAGAGACGAAGAAGCAAAGATAGAAATAGTGATGCTAATGGTTAAGGAAGCGTAAATGTGACTATCATGAAGATGGTGTAAAAAAGAGCACACAAAGAGTTCCTTCACGTTCCTCAAGGTATAGTGTATAGTACATGGTACATGGTGTATGGTGTATGTGATGATGAATTTTATTGTAGTGTGACAGGACTTAAAACTAAAACTTTGTGGCTGTGTGCTGTGTGTTCATGAATTTTCCGTGAACCCTGTTTCGGTTGACTTTCTTTCTTCCTTTTTTTATGTCTGTGTGACATCTCTTTTTAGTTTAGTGCACGTATGTACTTCATGCAATCTGATTCTCAATTTAGTATGCACTCACTACACACTAAAGACTAAACACCACTCTCAAATAGATCTCTCAGAGATAGTAAAAAAAA
This sequence comes from Sminthurinus signatus, assembly GCA_019776565.1. Lineage (NCBI taxonomy): Eukaryota > Metazoa > Arthropoda > Collembola > Symphypleona > Katiannidae > Sminthurinus > Sminthurinus signatus. The sequence continues at coordinate 8,662 of JABASP010000109.1, forward strand.
GCTGTACTTTTGTTCCTTTGTGACTTTCATATTTAATTCATGAATATTCTTCTCCTCATTTCTTCAGTTCACCCTACACTGCTCATTGCTCATTGCTCACTGCTCACTTTGTACGGTTTACAATTCACAGTTTACGTACGACAATGTACAATGTACACACTTTGACTCTATCTTTGTTTACACACACATCTTTATGGTATAGTTTTTACCATACCACCTCCAAGTTTCTTAAATGCTGCACAAGTGTGTGTATTTAATATCCACAATCCACAATCCACACATGTATGCATTTTCACATCCCTTTACTCTCATCTGTTAAACATCTCTTTTCCACATAATATTTCACATTACTTGAAAAAAGTATTTTTTTTTTTAAAAAAAATTGAAAAGATATAATGTAACATTGAATCAGAGATTTCCTTTCAAGTTTCAAGCTACAAGCTACATTATGTCTACAAAGTGACAAAAACTTGAAAATCAGAAACATCATCCTTATTTCGTATTTCTTACTCCTCACTCCTTACAAATCAAAACATTGACAAAGTGAAAGGAATGAAATGAAATGAAATAAATCCTCAAAACTCAAAACGTTTTTTGTTCTCCTACACACAACACACAACATAGAAAATGTGAATTCCCCTCCCTCTAGTCCTCTTTCAAGTATGAAACTTGTCATTTTTATCCAAACAAATGAACATTTGACATGTATAATAGTCTAAAGTCTGAAGTCTAAAGTGTCAAGTCTTAGAGTCTTTGAGTCTTTGGAGTTTCAAGTCAAAGAGGCAAAGCCACAAAATAACAAAACAAAATACGGTAATTTTTGTCAATTTCATAAAAGAAATCACCATTATCCATTATATTTTATAATATTTAGTATACACAATGCACACGTACATGCTTAAAAAGTAAATACTAAATAATGAATGGAGAGCAAAAAGCCAAGTAAAACCTACACTGTACTATTCTAAAACTAGACAGGAAGGATGGATGAATACATATAAAAATTTACATGTTTTTTCTTTCAATAAGCCACAGTCTACAGTTTTGAGCTTTGAATGCTGACGGATATAATGTTTTGTATACAAATGACAAAACAAAGATATATGTACATTTGACGTCTGCTTGAAATATTGAATGTCATATTGGAATTAGTGAGAGGATTATAACTTTTAAATAAATAAGTACTTTATATCATTTTCAACATGATATATGACTATGCCAATGTTGACAAGTCAACATTAATATATTATTTTTCTACATCCATAGTCCATATGTTATAGCCAATACATATTGTGTAGGGTTTTGAATTTAAAAAAGAGTACTAGTTTTCTAATTGAAAAATACTGAAAGCTCTCTCTGGCTCTGACTGAAATAGCTGAGTTTTGAGTTTTTGACTAAATATTTTGAAAAATTGTGAAGTAGCTGGTTGTGTAAAAAAATAGAGCAGTTTAGGAGCACTTTACACATGATCTTACACTCAAAAAAGCAGTACAAGATACATGTAGATCAAAGGCTGAAATTTTTTGAAGAATTTTATGATAAAAGAAGGAAATCATGTGTGCTATTTAATTCCAAATGCGCAGTTTGAAACATGGAATCCAGTTCAAAGTAGTAATAACAATATGCATAGTAGATATACACTAGTATCATGCATTAGAATCATGTACTTACAATTAGAATGAGAAAAGAGATGGAAAAGAGATTTTAGATTTTTGATTGAGCTTTGGTAATCAAAAAATTGAACTGAATAGGGGGAAAATGAGACAACGGGGGTAAAAACGTGACTAAAAAAGGAGGAAAAAAAGTAGAAGAGAACTGAAAGAGAAAAGGGCTAAAACATAAGTATATAGTACATACAGATATGCACAGAGCACAGAGACGTTAGAAAACATTCACGGTTGCTTTTCATATCTGCTTCCCATACAGTGTTTATGTATCTCTCATGTATGTTGTATAGAAAATAGGAAATAGAAAAGAGAAGGCAGCATGAAGAGCATAAACCACCCCCACTTTTAGACTAAAATCAGACGAGCGTAACCGTGATGCATTCAGAGAATCTCCACCTTCGCTGAAAAACTTTCCTGTAGCAAATGCATACAAAAACATGCACTTACTTCTACATTATATGCATTCTCTATACTTATTACTTGTAGGGTATCGGTATGGGTGATAAAAGTCAGCGTTCAGCTTGATTCTTGTCTCTTGAATCTTGAGTTCATTTTGTCACACTATCTTCAACTTTCATCTCGTCATCTCTACGTGCGGATGTGTGTGCATACAGGAATCTTTTCATGGTAGTTTTTAGGCTTCTTTGTAAATTTTCATGCTATGGTAAATTTTAAATTTAGTTGCTAATTTTCTTCATCTCTAAATTGGTTTTATTCACGGCATGCCTGCATGATTAATCATATGTAAGTAGTAAGTACACTACGTGTGATATTTTTCACATCCCTGGAAAACGTAAAGTATGAAATGTTTCCCAAATTATTGGTAGTTTAAAATGAATCACGAGTATACAAAAATAAGTCGGTAAATTTCTCATTCCAGCTTCAAAATTCAAGATGAAAAGCACGTCAAGCGTCAAAGTAATTAATAAAAGATAAATAAAGAGTGATTATGAGAATTCCCCAGGTTTATACCAACACAATATGTATATTTTATTCTAAATTGTAGATGTAGATGCTTCATCCAGCTTTCACGGCAGACAAGCAGGCACTTGTAGGTTCCAGTCATTCAATAAGTTGTCAGTGGAATATTTACGTATTATTTATTATTATTTACTATTTACTATTTACCAACAATATTTGAGTAAACATATGTGTCAAGAGTCAAGAGTAGACGGAAAAAAGGAGAAACCTCCGTGGAAAATTGATTTTCTAAGAGTACGTGCCACTGTCCTTGTACAATGATGATTATTACCCTAAAATAATAATAATATAATAATAATCCAATAATTATAATGAGCGTATTGTGATAAAAGTTTGCATAACTTTTTTGTTTCCTTTTCAATATTAGTTACTACTACTACTACTATTATTATTATTATATATTACTACTGCTACTTGTTTGTTTGTTTCATGCACAATGTAGTGTGTATAATCTATCTATGCAGTTCAGTATTCCTGCGACAAAAGACAAAAGAATCAGTAACATCAATAAAAACTGCGGTCATATTGGCATAACATTGTAAATTGTAATGTTCTTTTGTCCTCCCTCAGTGTTTATTAAATGTGACGGGCAGTTTTTAACTTTTAACACAAGTCACAATTTTAAAAGTCTATAAAGTCTAAAATTTAATTTAGGATATACATTCTACATTGTACATTGTGCTTGTATCTTTTATGCCGAAAGCCAAAACCACAAAGTAAGTGCAAGATTATTTACATTCGCTAGCCCACGAGCATACCACATGCATTTGATATTAAACGTTAGACTGCATGTTCCCAACAAGTGAAGTATTAATTTTGAGCTCGTACTTCGTACACTATACTTCATTTCTAAACAGTGGAAAATAACGCGAGTCAAACCCTAAAGAAATCCAAAAAAACTGAGCATGGAAATATTTCCGGAAACATTCCCGGTGTGCCAAATTCTAGATACAAACACATGCACACACACCTTACTTTTGTACAAGGGTGTTAATTAACGGAAAAATTAGAGTTAATAGTTAATAATGAATTGTTGACAACAAACAACAAAGGTCTAGACTATTTTTAATGTTACTCTGAATTCTGAACAATGAATATTGAACATTGAACATGATTTGGCGTGTGATTACTCTAATGTAGATTCATGCTTCGTCCCATTTTTCATTCATGTTTCACAAATCAGAAATCACAAATAATGTGTTGTGGATGGGAATATAATGCTTCCGAGTACTAGATCAGATAGGTGTATAAATCTCCTTCGTAGAAAAAAGTAAGTAAGTATTACAAATTACAAGTGACAAGTGAGCCGTTGAACTAAGGAATTCTACCACTGCCAAAGCCAATGTTAAGATCAAGGTAAATCCATTGTGTCTACTGTATTGTTGGGTATCTTACGTCTTACGTACAAATTACACATTACACATGCATTAAGTTAAAATTATGAGGTACATTCTTATGAATGGATAATGAGTAAATACTTTTCAATAAATACCGTATTATTATTATAACGACTTGATACATGATACTTGAGTCTTGAGTCTTGAGTATTTTACGAGAACGAGGATTTCCAACTAACAATTATAAAGACCATTAAGTTGTCATTGCCATTGTCATAAATAAATATAGTAATTTATATGCCATTTAAATGTTTCCAGTTTCCTAAATTAGCTCAGCTAATTTTGTTCGTAGAAGTGGTGAAAAATATGCAATCAATGCAGTGAGTAGTGGGAAGTAAGCAGCATGGATAGTAAAAATGTGCTTAGGAAATGAAATGCTCTGTTGATAAGTATTTATTAATGAATCCTCTTATGGCTTTCAGTGAAAAGGTTCAGAGTTTACTCTTTTATCGCAATTTCATTGTAAACTCCATTACAAATTACATACATGATACGCAATACGCAGTACGCAATACTGGAACTGGATAAACTTAATACTTTCATTATCAGTTGTAATAATTAGCCAGTCCAATCACGCAAAAAGACAGAGTCAATTGAAAACCAAATCCAAAACCAAAACCAAAAAGTACTATAAACTACAACACCTACATGTATCCTCACCCAAACACAATAAACACAAACACACATATGCGGAAAAAGTGTTGGAAAAAATTAGAGTAGTCTCATATACATATAGTAAATAAATATGATTTGAAATTTGAATTCATTTTTCTTCTCCCTTCATGTAAAGAGAATGGAGGCAGGCGTACTTTAATGATTTATGATGTGAACTCTGTCTAGTGTCTCTCTTGGTTCATGATCCATAAGTAAGAAGTAAGAAGCCACAAGTTAAAAGAAGGGACGGTCTATGGATTTTTAAATTGGTGTTGGGCTCAGACTCTGACAGATAGGAGTGTACTCTACATGTCATGTCTACATATTGTATATTGTATATGTATTTGTATTCATGTGTGTACAATATTTTACAGTGTATTGTATATATCCTATATCGTATATCATATAACATGAGAAGATGATTAACCATTACATTAGCATTAGCATTAGCCTTTTTCCTTGTGAGAGTGCAGCCAGCACACCACACCACAAACGTACGCAAAGCCAAAAGCCTGACGACGAGTCAAAGAAAGGAGGAGAAGAGGGAGAAGAGGAAGAAGAAGGAAAAGAAGAAGAATAGCTACTGAAAAAATACCAAAGAAAAGTAATAGACGGAGCAGAAGGAGAAGAAAGAAGAAGGAGAAGAAGCCAGAGGGGTTGAAAAGGAAAAAAAGAGTATATAATTGAAGTACTAACTGAAGTACAAACTATAAACACCAGCAATCATCAATAGAAGAAAAAGAGAAAGAGAAGAAGAAGAAAAGAAGAAGAAGGTGGAGATGGAGATGGAGACGGAGGAGGAAGAAAAAAAAACATATGCAAGTTGTGTATTTGAAAAGAATGTTGGAGCTCTGTTGGATTTTTCTCACGGTATAAGATCCAAGCCGAGGTATAGGTATAGTCAACAGTGGATTGTTCCTTTGAAAAAAGGGTAGCCTTTTCGTAGCACGAGCCATTATAACTTATACCAACTGTGTATATCCTACACTCTTCACATTACACACATGTGCATTAGGGTGATTCTAAAGCCTTTTCTTCTGGTTTGTAATTTAGACTACAACCCTTAGGAAAGAGTCCTTATTCATAACCCTCTGTATGTTAATACGTGCAACTTTAAACTAAAAAGATGTATTTAAATTCTTAAAGTAATTTGCTAACTTTTGTAATGATTTTTCTAGTATCGCTACTCTTGCCTTTATAAAATACTTTGTACTTGGGGTTGAAATGAGAACCTCAGCATAAAAAGTAACAGTGTAGAGTGTAGAGGGTAAAAAGTTTTACTAGATACGAATCACCCTAGCAAAGTTGACGGCTGTACGTTGTACATTCTCCATATACATATAAGCGTATGTGTGGAGTTGTGTCCATATACAATATATACACAACATACAATTCAACTCCAGATGGGACCGAGGCGTGGGAACGTTGAACGGTAGCAAACCCGAGTGGTGAACAAAAAAATTTATGAATAGTGGTCATGAAAGCATGATATGTACATGTGGGCACACTCACACACACACGTACATATCCTATTTACATGGATAAATGCATACAACGTACATATGGATTACAGGTTAGGGAAAAATGAGTAGTCTGTCTACTACTACTACTACTATTATTATTATTATGTATACGCTGTACACTGTACAGTGTACACTTCATCCAGCAATCCAGCCCTATTCACATTTCACGTACACACACACTCACACGTTGCCAACACGATGCTGGCAAAAGATACAGATGTCGATGTCGATGTCTCTTCAATGTCCATATGTAAACAATTAATAAAGGAAAATACCAGAGTTGCTGGGCAGTGGGGAATTGGGCAATTGGGTAATTGGGTTTTTGATGGGTTTTTGGGTATCAAAAAAGGAAAAGCCCAGTGGGGAATTGGGTTTTTGGGTTTTTCCTATGGCCATCTAGTGTTTTTATGCCAGCAACACCAGTAAAACACAAAAACCCAGTGGGTTTTTGGTAGTGGGTAATTGGGTTTTTCATAGTAAAACCCAATTCCCCAATAAAACCCAATTACCCAGAAAAACCCAATTACCCAAAAGCCCACTCAAAAAGCAAAAACCCTGGGTTTTTCGCAACTCTGGAAAATACCTGTACTGTCTCCTTCTCTCTCTTTCATTTTAAACTCATGGGAAATCATTCGCCTGCCTTTTCAAAATCCCTCTCCTTGACACAAACAACCAAACAAGTACAAATACATGGATATTATGAACATATGTACACACATACACTTGAAACTCCCTTGAATTAACCAGAATCATCCATTTGACTGAAGCGGTTTTCATATCTCGATACTAGATTCTAGATTCTGGATTCTAGATACTAGATACTAGATACGCAGCTAATGTAAAGGCAGATCTGGTTTTTATATCAATGATCAATGTGAAAGAGGCATGAACCACATGAGCTTACAAGTAAATACAATGCACAATGTACTTTGTACATGTACTAATCAGATGTTTATTACCCGTACAGTTTTATTAAACAAAAGCTATAGGATTCAGGTAAAATTATCAAAATTGAATTATTTAATTAGTTCAGCCACTCATGATCTGTCAACAAGAAATTCTCATTCTAATGTTGACTTTTAAGTAGTTTCAGGTTTTAAAAGCTATTTTTGTTATGGGTTGTGAGTTTCAACTGGTGCATAGTTCATTAAATTACAAATCAACTCTTTATGCATTCTCTTCAATGAATTTAATAAACTATGATATAGCTAAATACTTTCATTATTCATACTTTTATTATTTATTAGCAGTTTTCTTCTAAAAATCTACACATTCTTCTGAATTCTAAAAGCATATAACTCTGAATTTTTAATCACAAATACTTGAGACACAAATACTTTTCCTTTGTTTACAGTGAATATTCTACATTCTACAAACTATAGATCATGGAGTTGTGACATGTGACTCCAGATTTCACGTGCGACATACTCCTTTAGCTGTGTAAAAAAGCAAGGAAAACGTGCTCAGTGCATCGTCTTTGATCATCGTTTATTTGCATGCTCACTCTATTATTATTTCCTTATATTATTACGTATTTGTTATTGTCATTTGTTTGAAAAGTTGAATGTATCTAAATAAAAAAAATTGCTGAAAAAGCATATGTGAATTCCTTTTACATATTTTCCTGTGTTCGTTGAGATTAATTCTTGATGCTCGATTCTCGATTCTCAATGTGTGTTGTGTGTTGTGTAAGATGTAAGATTTTAAAGACAATCCGCTTTTCATTGTTCAAGCTATACACATACTAAAAAATACAAAATGTACTAGACACGCGAATAGTGAATCTCAGGAATGGAGCATGGAGAAGCGAAAAAAGCAGAGTGAAAAAGCCTATAATAATTTACAATGACTCTTGTTCTTGTCGAAAGGTAATTTGTATGCAAAATGCAAAATAGTAGAAGAGGGAAACATCTCATCTCTCATCCTGTGGACTAGGACTAGTGAATATCATGTATCATAGAATACATCGTACATCATATGCATAAAAAGTCTGTGTGTTTTTCTATACATGTGCATTTCTTGTCATTATCATTAGAAAGAAATGTTGAATATGTAGAATGTAGAATGTATTTTGTATATTATAGATTATAGTGGGGTCACAAAAATGGATGTCCTACCTCCTCGTCTTCATCTCTATTGGTTCATCTTTCTGGAAGTGTCAGTGACTCGTGTATTGCTTCATAAATAAAAGGTACTATAGAATAATAGTACGAAATATCTATAAACATGGATCAAGTAAATAACCGGAAAACTTATGTAAGACCACATGCACCATGTACCGAGTTACACAGTACCGAGTGTACACACACTCTGTATTTTTGAATTCCATCTAAAGTATTTTGCTACATCTGCAAAAATTCTTGTATGACTTAAATTCCGAATAACAAATAATATTTAGTTCATTGATTTCTCTCCAATAGTACAAATATTAAGTATCCATGTATTGTATGTATTGTATATTGTAATGTACACTGAACAATTGTACACTGTACACTTTACATTTTGCGTCTCAAATTACTATTTCTGCATATTATGAGGAAAACTTTTAAAGAGAAGAAGAATACTTGAAGTTTTTTGTCTGAATGCATGACAAATACAAAAAACAAGATAATACTCCATTCTCAATTCTCAATGCTCACTGCTCACCCTCAGTAAAAGCTATCGCAACATTTCACAACTAACTTTATCAGCTCACCACTAACATTTTTTTCACTCAAAAAAATTAAAAACCAAACACATTTTATTAAAGAGAAGGAATAATCAATTCCTAATTGTTTAACTTGGTGTGTATGGAGTATGGAGATAAAGTATGAGTACAAAGTAAGTAGCTTTTGCTGATAAAGGATGGATTGTCTATCTCCTAGTTTATGTATAAAATGTACATGGAACATAATACGTTGACAGACAAGATAGATAAATGGTTGAAAGAGTGTCTAGTCTGGTTTATCTCAATTCTCAATTCACAAATCTCCATTTCCCCCAAACAAGAACTATTCATCCTTTCAATGTAACTTCCATTGCATATTATTCTTTTTGCTTTGGTTCGAGTTTGGATTTTGGAGTTGGGTTTCCTCTTTCCTCCTTCAAGTAAACTGGCTTGGCTTGACTTGACTAAACTCAACTCGACTGGATTTTACTAGTGATTATTGATTCTGTTGTTTTACAAGTTGAAATTTGATTGCTTTGCTTTGAGCTTTGAGTTTTGACCTTTGACTAAGTAAACAGTAAACACTGGACACATTACATATTACAGATACTTTGATTTTTGATTTTCTGTGCGCTTCAACTTTTATCTCTCCAACTTTATTTATTTTCTTTCCTTGTGACATTTTGCCATGGACTTTCTTACCCTTTCTCATTCCCTACATCCTACATCCTGCATCCAACATCCTACATTGCACTATCTTGATGGAATATGAAGATATGAAGCTCACATTCATACTTATCTATTTATAATCAGAGTCTTCTTGTTGTGTCGTCTCACTTATTGGGCATGACATAGTTTATGGTTTATGGTTGACCCGAAAGAACGACAAATTACAATTGCATTAGTCGAGAATCGAGAATCGAGAAAGATGCAGATTGGCTAAATGCTAAATGAACATCAACCATCAACAATATGCCTCATTGTAGATAAATAGTATAGACGCAGTTTAACATTCCGATTTTCATATTCACGTTGTACAAAGTTCACACACACATACCACATACCTTTACTCTGCTTCATTCATCTCTCTCGCTCTTTCCCATAGAGAAGCAGAGAGGAGAGTGTGAATGCCGAATTTCGAATAGCAAGTGGATTTGACGAGGATGTGCTGCCCTCGCTTTGTCCAAGTTTGAAACTGTGATAGCCTACAACTTTCTAACTCTTTCACCCTCTCCTTCTTACACGCTGTACACTAAACATTATAGCTTCCTTGTCGCACTTTGAAACTACAAGCTACTTTCTCCATTCACAATCTCCACAATTTCTGCTCCTATTCCGTGACATTTTATTTTTTATTCACTGTAGCCTTAAAAAACACTGAAATTTAAAGTGTAGTAATCGTTAATTGTATTTTCCACCCTCTTTTTTTTTCTTCCATATTCTCAGCTTAAATCTATAAAAGTTTATAGAACTGCATACACGTAAACGTAATATAGCCATAAAAATATTCGTCTTTTTCTCCATTCCCCATGTATTTTTAATAGGATTCAGGATTCAGAACAATACGCGTGCAACTTTCTATTGAGTTTCAGTGCATGATGCAAGATGCATGATAAATGATAATGTACCAACAAACTATTTACTGTTTACAGTGTAATGAAAATACTGTAAATGTTTATGAATATTGAGCATTAAAATGCATGCACAATGCACAGTGAGTTGAAGCGAGAATCATCCTTACACAAAGATACAAGTATGATGCAATAGAACGATGGAGTACGGATAAAAGGGCCAAAAATAACAACAATAATAATGCGTGGATGAGTTTGTAGAAAAAGAAGTAAGGAATATTTACATCATCTATACAATATACAACATACAATACATAATACATAATACAAGAGCAAGAAGAGCTAATGATTCGGAAGAAAGGGCATGAAAAGATGATCAAAAGAGTACAAAAGAAAAAGATAGGATTTAGTATAATAATAACAAATAATATAATATTAAACGCAAGTAAGTAGTACAATGTACAAGAAACATAGATATGAAATATTGAATTCATTTTTTTACATGAGGATCAAGTTACTGTGGATTATTGTCTGGATTCTGGATATGATTACTATTTCTTGCTATTAAATCTAAATTAAAAACATTTTATTAATGTTACATAATACACAGTACACAAAGTAGTTACCCGCTATTTGTTATTTTGTGCATACAATATCGTTCACCCTTAAAGCTATAACTTGAACATTGAACATCTAATATCTCCAGCACTCTTCTCTCTTCCTTTTGATCTCTTTACCTCATTCCTCATGCCCGACTCATACCGTCTTTTATATATAATATCATATGTATCAGCTCTTGTAGAAAGCTTAAAATGAGAGAATAAACAGCAGTGTGTTTTATCCACAATCCACAGTTTTTTACAGTGTACATTGTACATGGAATTATTTAGACCCTCGACACAAGGAAAAACATATATAAGTTAGAAAAATAAAATATCAATTCCCTCATTTCTCATATGTACACTTATTTGAAATTCGAAATTTGAAGAACATGTATAATTCATAAATGTATATATTGAAGATTAATAATATTTATTTTGTCCTGGAGAAACTAACCATTTGATTTTCTCTGTGTATGTTTGTATTGTGTGTGTGATATAAATTATAAATTTATTTAACTGTAGACACTGTATATTGTATATATGCTTTTTTTTACTTTGTACATAATATATCTCTACAAAGACTTGCGATGAGCCCAGAGGAATTAGGACGCAAGAAACCAGGATTAAGGTTGGATTGAATTCAACAGAAGCAACCGAATTATCTAGGATTAGAATGATGAATATAAACACAAATCCGAAGGCTTCATATGTACAATGTACAATCTATAATATTGTGTAATACACGGGGATATTTGATGTGGGAGTTTAGTGATGTGAAAGAATACAAAATAGAAACCAAAAGATACCTATTCACGAGGAGGAGAATCATCATGTTCGTTTTCGTCTTCGTCTTTGCCTTCGTCATCATTATCATCATAATAATATAATGGCAAGACAGAAGAAAAGGAGAAGGTGAATAAAGAATAGTGAACAGTGACTAGCGCTAGCTTTTCATGACTAGTTGAAATGAGCCTAATATTATTCGATGACATGCCCCTTCTTTTTTTACTCCTCAAATTATACATGGTACATAATAAAAGTATGAAGCACAAACATACATACGAACTTACTAGATGTTTACCTATTTTGAGTTTGTGTGCGTGTTTCAAAGCTCTGGATACTGGATTCAGTTCCATCAGAGCTCCTAAAAAAACTAATCATGTCGCATGGTAATCCAGACTACACACTTGATCGTTGTACAATTGTACACAGTGTACAGTGTACAATCACTCAATGCACACTGTTCACTGCTCACTGTCTTCGCTTTTACATTGAACATTGAACATTTAAGTAAAGAAAGAAAAGAAAGAGTGAACACAGTAAAATCTGGAGCTGGATCTGTGTCTAAGTCTGAGTCTGAATCTGAATCTGGGGGAGTAGGGTAAAAAAAACTTTGAAATTTATAATAAAAAAAAGTAGTTTGGATGAACCGAGACGGTCAAATTATGATTGGAATATAACCACGACACGTCACGGTACTGTATATTATACAGATATTATACCTTGTATACTTGTATCTAATCTATAATATATACAATATACAGTATATCCAACAATAATAATAATATGCATGTATAATGTATATTATATGTGTGTATGTGTCAGAAAAAGCTTGAATTTACAGTTTACAATTATTATACCCGTAGACTTGAATTTAAAGAAGCCCATGTATTATGTATAAAGTATAAACTATCTTTAAACTATATAATATAGGAATTGTCTTGTATTTTCTACTTGTTCATGTCTCCTTGTATTGCCTGCCTGTGTGTGTTTGTTGTGTGTGAGTAAATCCATAAAAACTGTAGGAGTAATTGAATGCCGAGAGTGCATAATAATAATAATATGTGGGCCAATGTTCCGAATACATAATTCTAGTATGTACTCTCAATAATAAAGTATATACAATATACAGATATACAGATATACGATGCCATGCCATGCCAAAGAAAAATCATGAAGAAGTTGGTAGTTAGTGGTGTAGTGCTTGACATGAGCAGGTGTCCAAACTCTCCACGAGGTTTTTTGAGCAAGTATCTACATGTCATAACGTCTAGGAACTAGGAAAAGAAGGAACGAACCAAGAACGAAGAACGAAAACGAAGGGAGGGAGAAAGAGAAAAGGAACTGATTGTAATCTTACACATAATATCGCCTGCATATGGAGTCCATTTATTTTTTCTCCTATTCTCTCTCTCTCTCTCTGGTTCTTTTCTTTCTTTTTCAATCTCAAAGGGAAACTCTGTGACTGAGCGTGAGACCAACAAGACCTTAAAACTCATGGAATTAGCTTTTGTATGTTCAAAACATGAACAACACACAACGGGCACTTCACTCCTTCACCATCTCCTTTAAACACAACCTCAGCTCAGCAGTACGCTAGGCACAATCTCTGGATGCGTCCCTTCACCAGGTTTCTTGTATATTGTGTACATATTTATTGAACTGCATGTACATTGCACATGATATTATTCTACAAAAATCTTCCGTATTCCTTCCATTTCTTATCAGTAGTCTTAATCTCAATCCTCAATCCTCAATTTTCTCATGTATTCCTCTTCTTATTTTTTTTCATGTCTCAACTCGATTGATCCACTATTCAACTCACTCACTTTTCGACTCACATAATACATCAAACATAGTGCACGCATTCAATAAAACACACACAAAATACACATACAATATTCATGCGGAAAGGAAAGAGATGAGGCATAAAAACGATCGAGTATGGAGTATGGAGTATGGAGTAGAGCATGAAAAACTTGGTCAGATTCATACTGTTCCTACTCTCTCTCTCTTATTATAATTTTATATTACATTATACCATATTTTATTGTCCTCTGTTCTCTGTTATTTTCCTTATTTTCCCAGTTTATGGGAAATACAAACACAAAACACAAATCAGAAGGTGGAAGATGGAAGAAACGTTTTTAGACGTTGAGAAAGGAGAAAAGGTAAAAAGGAACACATTCAAATTCAAATTCAAAAGTTGAAATGAAAAGCTTCTTTCTATACTGTCTGTATTCTTTATTCTCTATTCTATATTCTATACAAGAATACGTATATTGAAAAGGAGGAAGGAAAGAAATAAAGAAACGTTTTCTGTTTCTGTTTTCTTGAACCTTGCAAGGTTTTTTTTCTTTTTGAGGACGAAAAAGAAACGTTTTACTACAAGTTGGTGAGCGTAGTGTAAAAGTGTAGATTGTAGATTGTAGACGGTAGTTATTGCTTATTGCTTATTTATTATGTATCACACAGTCGATTTTCGGTTCAAGTTCAAGTTGAACTCTGGAGTTCTTTATTATGTAATCCCAGGGAAAGAAAAGTGAAGAAAAGGGAAAATGGAAATGGAGGAATTGAATGGATATTATATTATGTTATAGATTTTAACGATCTTGGATCTTGGTTCAGATTATACAGATATACGTTTGCTTCTCATGTCATTTCGTTTCCGTATTTCCCAGTTCAGTCACCATTCTCAATCAGTTTCCTAGATACTTCAACTTTTGTCAGCCTTTTCCCTTGTATGTTTTGTATCTTGTATCCTGTATCAATTCATGTTCCATGTTCCATTGCCCTTTTTATTCACTGTCATACTGTCAGATAGTATGTAGTATGTACAATGTACAATGTACATTGTAATGATGCTGATGATTATTTTGATATTGGGCGAAACTTCCTTCCTTCTCTCCCTCCTACTGAATTTTCCTCCTTTGAGATTGAGAGGGGAGAGAAAGTGTAACTTTTTCATATGCACTTTTATGAATATTGGTATTACTATTGGCTATTCCAACTCTTATTGACCTCATAATCGTCATCGTCATAAACATCAACATCCATCCCATTCGACTATGTGTGTATACATTATGCACAAATTATGGCTACGAGGGAATCTTCGATGTACATTCGTCGTATTTATTGTCATTTTATTCTCTTTGCAGACTTTTACAGGATATTATGGAAGGAAAGCCAGGAAATTGATGATATTGCACTTTTCTCCGGAATCCGGAAAGTGATGACTGTAGACTGTAGACAGTAGACAGTAGAAAAGTAATACATGGAAACATAAAAAGGAACAAAAAGACTGGAGAAAAGTAATGAAACGGATCTAGAATCTAGAATCTAGCGGAATTTCTTCTTCAAGTCCTGTCTTATTGTCTCTACACAAAGCAGAGGGGAAGGATCTTTATGAGATTTGAAATCTTTTGATTTCCGGATTCCGGATTCCAGATTCCAGATTCCACTTGATACTTGATACACATGTACATAAATACAAAATATACAAAGTACAAAGCACAAAGCACAAAGCAGCATCGACCATTACATTATCCAGTATTCAGTATGCAATACTTTTGAACAACTTTCTCTCGTCACTATAAGAAATTGTGAATCGTACATTCGCCATTACATTTCATCATCACAGCATACAGTTCCTACGAAACAGGATTTCTTGTTGGTTTCCCCTTTTATGGACATGGAAGTGTTCAAAGCGCAGTGCAGTACATACATAAGAGATGGAAGATGAGGAAACTTGATGGTTTTTTACTGCCAAAAAACTTCTTTACACTTGTTTCACCCCTTTCCACTGCCGGTGAGTTTTAGAGTGTAGAGTTTTCTCCCTACTGGATACTTTTAGACTTTCAAACCTCAAACCTCAATTCTAAAGAAAGTTTGCATTTCAAATTTTCTCCTCACTATTCTCTATTATTCTACATCTTGTGGAGAAATTCTCGGTCCTCGAAAAGACGCTAGTGCGCAAATGCTGCATGTAATTCTACAGTCATGTTTATTGAAAAGAAGAACGGTCTATTGTCTACAGTCCACAAGAATATTGATCTTCGAGAGAGATGTCAAATATTAATAAATTGAGATTTTTAATCAGGTGCTTTTATCTCCAATCATATTCACAATCAATAATCAGGTTATTCCATCCTCCTAAATATTGTAGTTGTGTGTTTATCAATATTTTTACTCTTTACTATAGATTGTAGATATACTTAAAGATACTAGATATCTTGTATCTAGAAAGAAATATTTGAATCTGTTTTGTAATCGCTATCCTTTTGATTTTGTGTGTGTGTCTGTATTTACATAAACCATGTTTAGTATTACAGATTACAGAAAATGATTCAATCTTTTCTATCTTCTATTTTGATAACGTCTTAAGACTTGGAATGAAAAATACAAATGTACACTGTACATTGTACATTGTGCAGTGTACATAGAGGACCCTCACAATATCTTAAATTACTACCCAATTATGACTGAATATGGGG
Source organism: Sminthurinus signatus (assembly GCA_019776565.1). Lineage (NCBI taxonomy): Eukaryota > Metazoa > Arthropoda > Collembola > Symphypleona > Katiannidae > Sminthurinus > Sminthurinus signatus. The sequence continues at coordinate 24,977 of JABASP010000109.1, forward strand.
TATTATGTACATTTTACAGTATGAGCAATGCAATTGGAAGCAAGTAGTAAGTTTATGTGGGAAGAGTAAAGTATATTATGTGTAAAAATGTACATACTACATACAAAATACAAATCTCCATTCTCTGTACAATGTACAATGCAAAATCTAATCTACCCGCCCGCTACTCGCTCTATTATATAGTTTGTATTTTACTTGTTGTACATTTAGAACTGGATCGAATATCCAGTAATCAAGTGTACGTATTATATACTATAGGACTTGAGACTTAAGGTATGTACCTACTGTGGGCATTATTGTAGATTGTACAGAGAACTTGAAAAAGAAAACGAAAACGAAAAAGCAGAGCATGGCACGGCATGGCAATGGTTGTCCAGATCTCCATTGGAATTTTCCCCTCTTCTTCTTCTGTACAGAGTACAGAGTATAGAGTGTAGAGTGTAAAAGGAACGAGAAAAACGTTACGAGTCTTTATCATTAGCTTTGGAAGTATTCAAGATAGATGATAAAAGGACATTTGATACTTTTAAACTTTAGAGTTTAAAAGAAGAAGAAGAAGAAGAAATAGAAGAAGAAGAGACGACGACGTCGACGGCATGGCCTAGATTTACTATACATAGAATACATAATAACACACACTCATACACACAACTACATAAACAGAGAGAGTAGTGTGGCACTTTGGTTTGGTTTTTTTTTGGTTCGGTCTCAACTTTCGTTCCCACACTATAAGTTCCCTATAAGAGTGTCCAAGTTGATATAATCACATACGGGAGATGGAAGAGATAGATAATAGATAGGGAGAACCGAGGATTAGTGAATGTTATGCATGTACAATGTACATACGACCAGGCTTTCAAGGAACGTGTGCGAAGGGTTCAAATGTATTCAGAGTACTTTTTTTCAACTTGGTAGCTTTTCCCAATGGATAATACATAATACATATCCAAAGATATTAGATATTACATGTGTGTAAATACATACACACTGTACATTGTACATAGGAACTGATTACATATTTACAACAGGGAAACGTTCATTTGAAATTGGAATATCTAGGAGGGAAAACAGTACTCACTTTGGTTTTGGTTTTCTGTTTGTGTGTTGTGTGTTGTGGCATAGGGTGAGAGAGTTGTTCGTACATATTATGAAATGTACGTCGGGTCATATGTACACTCATGTTATGTATTGACAAGAATGATGACGATGAGGTTAGCCGAAAAGGTTCGTCCGAGTTTTCAGCTCGCTGGCACACCACCTGCACGTGTTGATTTACATTGTACGAAATGTACATACCGTCCCTTTACCCAACCTGGACGTACATACACTTTCAGTATTCATTTGGACGAGACTATATAAAGGACGAGACTCCAACTCCCCTATACACATTCCAAAGCCGACCTTTCGATAGACAACAAGCGCTCGCTCGCTCACTCGTTCAGACTCCAGTCTCTCAGTCTCTCAGTCGACGTAACAAAAAACTTCAAGCTTCAAGCTTCAAACACATTACATTACTATTATACAGAAGAAGTAGAAAAGGAAGGGGAGAGAAAAGTTGTGAAGGTTTTTCTTTAAGGGAAAACTTGTTTCAGTTCTCAGTTCAGCTCAGTTGAGTTTAGTTGCTCGTACAGACAAGACGAAAGAACTCGATTCTTCAAATTTTATACAAGTTTTTGTATTTTGTATTTTGTACTTTGTACCAGTGTGAAAGTTTTGAAAATTTTGTTTTAACTTTACCTTCAAATTAAAAAAAAATCATCAACATGTGCCATATTTCTCGCAACAGTAATTCGGGATTGGAAGTGACTGCTCGTAAAAGTATTACTACTAGTGGAGTATTTCCAATGCCTTCTTCAAATTCCGGATTGATCGCCGGACTTGAACAACGTCAACAATCCAAAATGGTAAGTATTTCTTATTCATATTTATTTTTTTTAAATTTTTACTTCTTATTGTGGAAGCTTTTAAATTTCAAAGAATATTCAAAGAAGTTTTAAAGAGATTCAAAAAATATGTATTTTTTTAGACAAATATACTTATGATTTTTTTTCTTTTCTTGTTTTTTTTTTCAATAGACATTCCGTATGAGTCCATTCCGAAAAGTGGCAATGTCCGCTCGAATCAATTTGAATCGTTATTGGGGAATTCTTAGTCAATCATCCGCTATGAAATCCACCTCAGAAACTACAACAACAACATCATCACCAAAGTCCAAATGTAGAACTCCATCAATGTCCTCATCAGAATACATTGACTACTCGGAGGAGGTTGAACAGAATCGAATCAATGAAATGTTGGAGGCTCAAGCTGAGGCTGCCATGATTGAAAATGATAGAAATTCCGAATATGAAAACTCACCAGATTTCCATCAGTCCCGCAGAATCTGCTATCAATCCTCTCGTCGACCAATGTCACTTGATAGTTCCACCACCTCCTCACCTTTGGCCTCATCATCTTCCCTTTTCATTCCATGTCCATCTGAAGATGAATTCCTCGACGTCATCAGTCAAGATTCTGTGTTTCTGTGAATAACTTTTATTAATCAATTTATTTAGTTTGTACTTTGTACATTTAATCAATTTATTTTTATTTTTATTACGTAGTGTAGTACACACATTATCATTATTATTATACATATAAATAGTTTTAGAATCAATTGATAAGGCAGAGCTGTGATATCAGACAAGTTTAGATTTTATTATATTTTATATTTATATATTTTGATTATCATTATTATTTACAAACAAACAATCTCAATCTCAACCAACCGCACACTATCAGTTTTGACATACTTACACTACTTTATTATTATAATCATTATTATTATTATTATTTATTTATTTACTCTTTTGAGTTCAATCAAAATGCAAGAACAATTTATCATCACATTTCGTTTTTGTATTTCTATCTATTATTTATTAATGTTATACGTTTCGGAAAAAAAAACATTCAACTTGACAATGCAAATGAAAAGACTTACTTATTAATCGTATAATATTATATTATGTAATGATAAGAGCGGATTTTAAATTTTTACGTTTTACAATGTTATGTAATCAGAAAAATGCCTTGAACTATTTACTGTTTACTCTAAACTGTAAACTGTAAATCAAAATAATGCAACGCAATGCAAACATGTAACATTTGTAAATTGTATAATGTATAACGTACACAAAATACACAAAACTACTTTATTATATTTGTATTTTCTATTTATCGCCATTTAAATTTCAACAGTACATATTTTCATATGTATTTACTCTAAACAAAAAACAAAAAGAACTGAAAAAAAACTGAAATGAAAAGAAAACCGAAAAAAAAACAAAAATAAAAGAAACCATGTAAAAAACATGGAAAATTTTAAATGAAAAAAATACTTTTCTTATACCTACAGAGAATTTACTTTATTACTTTCATTTAGCATCATGTACTAAATTTATTATGAGCATTATAAGTTTCTCAGATCACAAAAGTCAAAATCCGGATAATTCAAATTAAGCTATAAAATTAAACTTTGTCGTCATTTCCCATTTCCCATTTGGACACCAACATTTCACGTTCCTTTCGAATTCAAAATGTGCATACAAAATACGGCATACCATGTTGATGATGTTTTACATTGTACATGGTAGATTTTGTAGTATAGTAGTAAAGGGAAGAAAAGTATACAATTAACACATGTACATTTTCACACGACCATTTAACTCCATTTAGCAACCACCATTCATTTCACCATTCACCATTGTACATTGTACATGTGGTCCCACAGGTAAAATTTAAAAGCCAAAAGCTGACGAGAAAAATTCCAACCATTTGGCCTTTTCTCTTCACTGTAAAAGAGAAAGAGTTGTGGAATTTCCCTCACAGCTTTTATGCGTAAGTACCTTTTACAAATATATACCTTCATGTTGAGCTGAGAACCGAGAGTGCCGAGAATGCCGAGAGTAACTCTTTAATGTAAACATCCCTGGACGGCTTCGACCGGTTTCATCTCTCTATTACACAAATGATGCCACATAAAAATTCTTAATGATTTTTCACAACGTATTTTACATTAGCATCAGCATTCCGATTACACATATCAATTTGAATAGGCTGAAAGCTATAATAATTCAAATTTTATTCTGTGAAGAATAATGTAGATATTTGCCAGATGTATGTATACTTTTTTCAATCCTTCTTATTGTTAGTGCATAGTTCATAGCATATGTACGTATGTGATTCATTCTATTAAAATGTAAAATGTTTGAATCCGGAACATGGAACATGGAAATACTTAGAGAATTCGCAGAGTCGAGGCTCAAACAAATTTCATATCAATGGTTTTGCTCCTCTTTCTTCATTCTTTCATAAAGCAGAGAGTTTTTGTACCAAAATTATTGAAATTGTTATGTACTTTTACACTGCTCTTCCTAAGTATTTTTGTGTTTATTCATTGGTTTCCTTTCCCTAAAGAGTGAAATTCTAGTTAAAACGGAAGAATTAAGACAAAATGAATGTGTATGACAGTGCTTACGAATGATTACGCTGCTTACGAATTGGAAACTAAATCCTCATACGTTTTATTTACTTTGCTTTGAATTTTAGTAAATTACTGTATTACAAAGTTTCAAGTCTCATGTCTCAAATTGCTACAATTTATTTTCATTGTTCATTGCGTATCGTAATTTGTCATACAAGTTACATTTTCTATACAAATTGATTGTTTGAATGGAAAAGTATTTAGTATTTAGAATGTAGAATTCAACAGCAATAATAATTTCGTCTCAAGTTTTCAATAATACAGAGATTCAAAATAGTACACACTACACACCGCATCGCAGATCTTATATCGCATGTTGTACAAAGTACAAAGTTTTGGTTGGTTTTAGCTCGGATAAAGATTAAACTTTGTTAATCCATTATCCTCCTGTTTTGTAGAATTTAGTGTAAAGTATAAATATTGAATTGCTCAGCTTAATTTTCTAATTCATTTGGGCTCTCGGTAGATCAAGTTTCCACCTTCCGCTCACTCAAACTCACAACTTGCAACACATTTTTATTTTCCATGTACATTATCCGATATGATGATGTTTGTATTTCGTAGTTTGTAGTTTGTACGTTTGTCGTAAAGTGCGATCTAAATTGTAAATTGTAATGTAATCTTTAATCTTTGTCGATTCCTGGATAATACAATACATACATAATTCTCAATTCTACTACTATTTACTCATACTTTTCTACCTACAAGTAATCAATAGAGCAAGAGAGGCAAAATGTTTACTATTGTGTAAATGTATAGTGTAACCATAAACTATTAGCCGTAGACTATAGACCGTAGATTCACAATATGATGTACAAAAGATGATGTGAGCAAATATGGAGGAAAGTGAGGAACATTTTTTCACCGCTCCTTCTCTTTTTCTTCTTCTTCTTAAACTAGAAGAAACTGAGGAATAATAAATATAACAATGACAATAGAGGCTACATTAGTTTCAAATGTATAAATCTAAGAAATAAACTTGAGAATACACGTGCATGTGTACAAAAACAATATTTTCTTCTATTCCTCCACTTTAGACCAAAACTCGCTACATACAAAATACAAAATAACCTACAGTTTAAAGTATAAGGTATAAGATACTAGATACTAGACACTAGATACATCAACTTATTGGTGTACATTTTACATACAGATAACAATGTAAAAATGACAACAATTGGTTTGGCTTGAGGATTGAGGATCATCTTGCCTTGAGTTCAACGTGTGTTCAACACAATGCCAGTATTAATAATAATAATGAGCCTCTTGTCCTCTTCTTCTCATTTCTCATAGGATCGATTATAATGACGGTGATGCCCAATGCTCACTGCTCAATGCTCAATGTTCTGGCTCTGATGGATTTGAAGCATTTTCCACGATGATGAGAAGAAGAAGAAGAAGAAATTTCTTTTCTCTTGTCCTCTTTCTTCTTTCTTCTGGCTTGGCAAAGGCAAAGGTCTAGGTAATGCTTCTTGACGTAGTAGTCGTTTCTCGTCAACCAGTGCAAAAGGATCTTGCCGGCGCTCAATATTCAATACATCTCAAATTCTCCTCGCCTCAAACCCATTCAACCGAAATAACCGAGTAAATTCATACAATTTCATGTAGAAAGATACACTTAACCATGTATAATGTACGCACATATTGGATATTACATTTACTCTGCCTTTTTATACGGTAATACCTACTTTACTTTACTTCTAGTAATATACTGGGTAATATGTGTACATTTGGATATTTGTACATACATAAGAGTCAGAGTATAATAATATAATAATAATAACAAGAGGACAATGCGTTTGTACGGCTAAATGATTTCACACACAACACGACAAATAACAAGGAAATCCTAGACGAAAATTTCCCTACTTTTCTCCATTCTTTACGATACATACATAACACACAGCTAACATCTAACAACTAAAGTATAACAATCACTCCATTGTCAACCGAGTTTTGAGTTTTGAGAGTACAGAATTGAGAAAAGGAGGCAAGAAATTCTAGAGACTAGAGAGTTGAAGCTTTTAAACTATTATCAAATACACAGAGAGACTCACAATCAGATACTGAGGAACAAAAATATACTTGCATTCTTCTTTCCTTTTTTCCTCTACATAAGGCTATATTTTATGCATCGTATATTGTACATTGTACACATTACGCATGAAATATACTTTATGATGGCGGGTTTACCTACGAGAAACCACACCAAATAGAGAAACAGCCACATATAGGCCACAGTTGAGGTTCAGAGTTCATGTATGTATCTGTGTATTATTATGTACAAAGTTTATGCATACTTTATACACAAGTGTCAAAAACATGAGATCCATGTTCATGCATGCAACTATGAGTATTGAGCATTGAGTATTGAGTGTAAGCACATTATACATTATCCTTAATAAATAGTGTACATACAAGATACAAGCATAAATAAATAAATGTAATAGAAGTGGAAGGCTCAACAAAGTATTTGTTTAGTAGGTAAGTAATGGGAATGGAAAAGGTCTGTAAGTTGTAAATTGTACAGTGTACATTATAAGGATTTTATTTCATGTATTTTGACGTTATGAGAGTATTGAGTATTGAGCATTGAGCATTGAGCTTATAGTCAAATCCCAAACCCAATCTGTGCAATAATAATAATGTGGCATTTAGCTGAAGACTCTCATGTGTTATGTGTTATGTGTATGTAATGGGTAATAATAATAAGTAAATAGTAAATACATAATAGTTTAGTTGTTAGTTTCTGGTGAGTTGACCAGAGACTAGAGATTTTGTGAATAATATGACGAGGCGATTTAGGGACATCCATACGTTGTACACTGTATAAAGTACAAGCTTGGGCAAATAGACAGGAACAGAAACCCTGAACCTGAAAGTGTGTTATTTGTACCCATATTTGCTGCGCCCGTTCTCCTATTATAATATTAACAGTACAGTATAGAATAGGAATCTGTAATGAAATTGCAATGACTTCAAGTTTGACTTTGATATTTGATAGTACAGTTTTAAAATATCTATAGTTCATAGTACTTTTAAGTTTAGTGTATTTAGTGTTCAGTATTCAACAGTCAGTGTGTACTATTTATTAGGCACAGCATTGAATACATGTCAAATTTCAATATTTGCCTAGCCTCTCTCCTCTCTTTTCTCTCTTTTTCACCATGTGTTTACTCTGCATTTTCATTTTTGAACTTGTACATTTTCTGGCATTATACTATTTCATGTATCTTGGTTATACAATATTTTGAAGAGTAAGAAAGGGCATGTCATGTCAGTGTGCTTGTCTTGTCCATGTTCATGTCATGTTCCACTCCTGTGTATTTTGTTCGTCACTTCTTACTTCTTTCAATTTTTCTATTGCAGTTTAGAGTTCAGTGTAAGTTGTAAGTTGTAAGTGTAATGAATGTTAAATGTTATAGATTTTCTCCTCAAAGATTCTCTGAAGCTTTTCAATTTTCAATGTCTTGTCTATTTTTTTTTCTTTCATGAGTTTTGAATTTTGAAGACTAGTTGATTCTATAGAAAGTAGGACTCTTCAATAATAGTTCTCCAGTTACTATTCTTTCTCTATGCCTACAAATATTTGCTATTGACTATTCATTACTATTAAAGTTATCTTTGAATGCTTAAGTGTGTAAAGTGTAAAGTGTATAGTACACACAGTCTAATTCTCATCACAGCACAACAAGATTAGACTTGTATTATTTTCTGCTTTGTTGGTGCACAAACATGAGCTCGAGAAATTAAACTATAAGTTTCTTTTACCTCTCTCTTTTCTCGTCTTTTGTTGGCAAATGACCTTCGCCTCACTACTATTTAGTTGTGGTCATCACGTGCATCTTTTATTTGAATATTCAACCCTATGTTGAACTTTATTATTCAAAAGTCCTGGATTATCCGTAACTAAGTGACGTTTAAAATGTTTTTATGTTAAGAATATTAAATCGTTTCGGATTCTTCATGCCTATTTATATGTTCATCAGTACTCACTACTCAGTACATCAAAAATGAACCACGTGTGACCTAAATGTAATTCTGAGCTTTGAAAAGTAACATGAAAAATCAAGAACATCAAGACAAGAAAAGCTTCTTAACTCTTTCATATCCGATCATGAACTTTATGTTTTTGATTTTTGACCAACCAGAGTCACATTCCACGTACACATCAATATTTACCATGTTTGTCATGTTCAAATTTCACAATGTACAGATTTTTCAAATTTCCAATCCTTTTAAACTTGAGAAATTTAGAAACGGTTTGTTCCTTGTATAATTTATTTTCATCCATCATAATTTTTGACACTGAGCATTGTCCAGTTTATACTTGAAGATTGAACATGCTAAAATTTAAACAGTCTCATTTTTAAGCGTAGCATAAGTATTTTTCAAAGCATTACATTATATTTCTCCAAAGAAAATTGCACCTTTTGAGCGTATTCAAAATCCATTTGAATATGCTGAATAGTATAATATGTGTACATATCATTAGTACAATTTATACGGAATTTGTTAAAAATCTAAAGCTGCAAGCTGCAAATGATTGATTGTGTTGAATAAAGAGTTGACAAGTCAACAGGATTTTGCATGTTCTTTCTATCTGAATTTCTACAGTTACATGTCCACATTTTGACTTTTCTTTCGATTTTTGACTTTCTAAAGAAAAAATAGCAGTTCATTCTATTCTTCATGAAGAACAAAAACTTTTATCCATAGATAACCTAGACACTACACACTAGACATTGAACGTTGGACGTGAAAAAATAAGATGAGAAAATGAAAAGGAAGCAAAAGAAGAGGGTCGAGTAGAAAAAAGAAAAACTGTCCTGTTAGCACTAGTCTGTTACTAAATGTTTACTGTTACCTAGAGTAGAAAAGCTACGTACACACAGCAGACAAAGTATCCTCTCGAAATATTTCTCGCTCTCTTCCTCCCTTTTGCCACTCTGTGTCTATATCTTTCTCACTCTCCTCTTCCTTCTTCCTCTCACTTACCACTTACATCATAGTTAGTTAGCGACGAGGACGAGAACATGAGTGGAAACTTGAGGAATTTCTCAGACCATTATGACGGACAGAAACATACGAGCTGTGAAGAGATAACACAGACAATAGCCCTTATAATTGCAGTTAGTAGATACTATAGATTATAGATACTCTAGATACTATATACTCATGGACCTTAGACTCATGGACTGTGTTGTACACGGGTAATAACACAGAGCGAGAGAGGCAGTTGAACGTGTGGAAATTGAAATTGAAAGGGAAAAGAGCGAAAGAAAGAAAGAAGAGCCTCTTGCTTTTACCTTTTTTCCTTCATTCTCTATCATTATATTATATATTAGAGTTGTCTCTCGTCCCATCTTCTCATCTTTTATCTCCATACTCCATACACGAGCAACGAGCAAGTGACCAAGTGGCAAACAAGAAAAAGGAAGAGAACAAAACCATTAACCATTTAACATTTAACCATCAAATGTGTCTATATAATATTTTTCCAATGTGTATTTCTTATTATCATTACGTTTTATGTTACGTTACGTTGTATTAGATTATATTGCATTATGTGAAGATTGAAGATCCTCTATTATCCTCGCAACAATGATGATGTATACCTACAAACTACAAACAATCCTCAATGCTCACACACTGCTCGCATGCTCCCATTCATTCTATGAACACGTATCTACACACATAAATGTCCATTCTGAGTTCTGAAGAAAAGGAAGAAAAATATTTATTCGATTGGGAAACAAAGGTAAAAGGTCGCTGTGTTTTGCTCTCTCTGTCCAGGAATCGAGAGAAAATTTCATCTTTATTTTTTTTACAAAACTCAATAAATGACTGGGCTGAAAATTAAGGACCACATTTCACGAGTTACACACAATAGTAATAAAGTTTTACCCATTTCCAGCGACCAGCGACAGAATAATTGATGGTTTTAATGTGGCCAAAACAAAGTCAAATTATTATTATTATTTGCTGTTTATTTCCTTCTTTTTGTGCGTCATACATTTAGCAAAAGCATTTCCTCGTATTTTCTACATTTAAGCTCCTTTTCAATTTTCAAGTACTGTAAGCTGTAATTAATATTTGAGTAAAAAGGAAAACCGTTAAAGTTTACAGTGCCTCTTTTATTTTTTTCTACATTTCATAAAATTTTGAAATACTTTGAACCTTTTCATCTTTTGATGCTTATAAAAGTAATAAAAATGAAATAAATTTTTTGAGCCATTCAAAATGAGCCATTTATTTAGATTTTGTAGAGATTTGTTGCAAAGCTCGGTACGACTTGCAACTTTACGCCTACTTTTTTCAGATATCTACAGGCAAAGAAAGATGTGGAAAATTGACAAAAATGAATGAATTGAAAATTGAACGCTCCTATAGTTCCTACTTTGACTTTTTGCGGTCAGAGCTCAAAACCATAATAATAATATTAAAAATCATAAATGATGAATATTTTGTATTTTTTTATTGTTACTGTGGATTGTAAATGTATGACATGAGTCAATCTTTGGTATTACCATGTAATGGTTATGGATTGTAAGTAGTAAATGGTAAATGTGGTAAACTGCATCGATTGTGAGTGTAATTGTGGAGTGTCATGTGTGTTAAAACTTTTAAAACCTTTTACGCTTTACAATTTACAAGTATTGACTACGACGTTGACGTTGATTTTGGCTTTGACTTTGTGTGAGTTTTACTGTTGAAAATTGATGAGATGAGGGTTTAGTTATAGTTACTTAGTTACAGTTCTTTGTGGATAGGAAATTGGAGAGAAAAGAGCAAAGGAAGGCAAAGACGAAGAGAGGATCTTGAAATGAATGTACAGATGAATATATCGTACATTAGAAGAGTCTTCACACAAATGTAATTACATTATGTGTCAAGTATTGTGTCTAGTGTGTACACTACGAGCTCCGAGTTCCAAGTTGCGAGTTACGAGATACTTAAATGCAGACGTAAATACAATTTGAAGGTGAGTCAAATTGTATAATGTGTGGGTCTTTCATATCCTCTTCTTATTCTTGTTTCCTTTCTTTGTCATAATCACAGATACCAGATACTAAATACGAGATACAACTTTGACTTTCTCTGCCTCTACTTGCCCTCGCTCAAACCTCAATTTCTTTTGCATCATACTCTCTATGTTGCGTTTTGTATTTTGTATTTTCCATCCATCCGTCTATCTATCTATCCTTATTGTATAATACACACACTATACTGTACTGTGTTATCATCATCTCTCGGTCTAATTTACCATTTTACTAGGATACACGATCCCTAAAATCTTCAATCTTCAATAATAGTCCTCACACTGTCAGGAACTACACAACAAACAACAATGTAGTAAATGCAATACGCAATGGAGACTTTAAGTGTGTAAGTAATAAGTAAGTAGTGGTAACTGTCTACTTTTTACATCTATAATCTATACTGTGTACTTTTGCATCTAGTGTCTAGTATCTAGTATCCTGAATCTAGTTGAGCATTTAAACTGTTACAAGTAGACAAAAAATGACGGAGCTTATACAGATAATCTCGTACATAGATATTACACAATAAACCATACACTATACACCATACAATACCTAATAATATATCGGGTAGCTCTTTATTCTTTTCGGACATGCATGATGCATTAACCATGAATATAGCTATAGCTATAGGTAGATCTTTACCTCAAATGCATTCACATACACAGTCTAAATCCAAATCCACATCCAAATCCAACAATCCTCTAGACTCTAGACTCTAAATTCTAGATCCTAGATTTTAGACTGAACAACAAAAAGGTTGAGGATTGTAAGTTGTAAAGAAATTTGGGAAATTGTTAAAATAGGAGATTTCCCGCTTTGTTCCTTGTTATTTTTCCTGCGTACATAGTATATACGTATTCTAAGTTCTATATTATATGTATTAAATATATTGCTCCTTTCAATTCCGACCTTTTCTTCCTTCCTTCTACATGCTTCAGCTTTACACGTACATATGTATTCCAATCCAAGTTGAACAATTCAGCAATCTATTCTGTATTTCCTACATCACGTGTATGTGTATGACTCACCTAGAACCTCCAAGAACGACAACCTCCAAAGGAGAGCAACCAAGAATCAGATCGCACGCAACAGTCATCATCATCACTGACTGTGAGTTGGCCTGAAGAGAAGAAGAAGAAGAAGCCACCAACGAGAATTCGGATAATAAATACACATATAAGAGAGAGTATATTCTATACTTTATATAGGCTAAAAACCTTTAAAATAAGGAATAGTTAAATGTACAATGTACATCTATACCTGCCATAATATATCACCCGGGATTATACCTACAGTTCAGTATTCAGTCTTCTCAGTCTTCAGACTTGAGTCCATTCAAATGCACACACAAGTAGTTAGTCTAAAGAATCTTTCATTCCATAGGAATATATATTCATGTCTATATGTCTATAATGTACGTGTAATATGTACTTCTTGTGTTTCGGGCGGGCTGAAGAGCGGGCGGGTAGAGGGGCTGAAGTTCTTAAGTACAAATGTATACATTTTATACCTCCACATAATAATGTGTTGGTCGTCCAAGTCCCAAGTTGAAGAAAGGTTGTAAAGAAACTCCAACTGAACTGGGTCCATATAATAATAATAAGGATCATCATCATCATCATGATGGCAGTATAATAATAATGGTCAAACTTGGGTCAGACCTTTTCTTTTCAATAGTTCAATAGTTATAGTTTGTGAGTCACCACCAATCCTAACCAATCCAATCCAGTCCAATATACAACCAGTCTTTGAACCTAGCCTACCTTTGGAAGTCATCATCATCATCATCATTTTCATTACATTGTATAAAATGAAGGCAGAAAAGGCATATCCAGGTAGAAGGTAGATGAAAGAGCATCATACAGCTAGAGAATCAAGAGCAGGACTAAGAAGAGGAGTAATTCTGAAGAAGACTTTTGACCTGGGTGGTGGCGGAAGTCCCACAAGGTTGGATACCACTCATAACAATACACTGCTCACTACATGTACTCTGCCTGCACACACACTAACTGTATGCTGTATGTGTATGACTTTTGAATTCTAAGGATTTTTAAAATGAAGACCGGAAGAAAAGATTCATAAAAGGTATATCTATACGTATATTTCTTTCTCCTGCCCAGTCCTTGGCTTTCTACATTTTATTCTATGTAATTTCAGTATGTATGAACTGTATACTTTATATTATAGGCTGTATACTGTATACTGTACATTCTGTATTCTGCAATACACTTACCTATTATCACTCATCGTTAAAATCTGTGATGCTGTGAACAAGAGGTTCAAGTTGTGAGCACAGGATGGAAAAGAACATAGATATATATAATGAGAGAGGAACATCATAAATTCAATGCTACTGTAAACTGCAGTGTGCATATCTATTATCTAGTATCTAGAACTTGACTTTTGAGTTTTGGGTAGTTTCACAGCATATCATCCAATTTCATTCTCTCCATTCCATATAATAATAATAATAATAATTACAATAGGAACTTTTCTATTCTTATTATTCATCTCTTGGTCGTTTTCGTTTTTCTTGTCTTCTTTTATTATTGTGTGTGTAGTGTGTACACAATGTAGGGACCATTCTTTGGATTTTACTTTTCAAACTGCCGTGGCCGCTACGCTGCCCACACTTGTATTATATTACACCTATTTTCTCACCAGAAACTCTAAACTCTAAACATGTATTGCCCACATAATGGATTCTCCATTCTCCATTCTCTATTCTTTTTATCTATTTCCCTCGCTCGCTCATTCTCATTCTCATTCTGGTTCTCATTCGCCAAGTTAAATGATTATGAGGTGTCACTTTGACAACAGGACAAGAGAACAACATGGAGAACAAGAGTCTTGAATTCTCCATGTAACAGTTAGATGTTAGATGCAGTTGTTGCACTTTTGTATAAGTATAGTTTATAGTTGAAAGTGAAGCCGAGAGTCTTTTGACTATTAATACTGGTCAAAAATCACAAATTCTAGTAACAGAAAGTGAGCTTTGTATTTTCTATTTTGTATTTTGTATTTTATAACTTGTAACATTGTAAACTTTCAATGTTCAATGGTTCACAAACTAACTTTTGCAAAAGTCAAAAGTCACAGCTCAAAAGCTCAAATGCTCAAATACTTTAAACTATAGAAATAATAGTGTAAAACGTAAAAGCTTTGATTTGGATTTTAGATGCATATAATATATAATATAACATTTACAACTGGACAATGAGAATAAATCAATGGCGAAGGAGAGAACAGAGAAAACAGATCGTGGCACAAGACACGCCTACAGCCAAAATCTCGGAAAATCTTTTTGAGTGCCCACTAATTCAAAGGAAAAGTTGTAGGAGTTGGCGTTTTCTTGTTTTCCTCGGCTTGTTGTTACTATTGCTGTTTCTCTTTCTTTTGGGAAAATCACTTATTCAATCACCGACACAATACCATAATAATTTGAGACTTTTGTTGTACAAAAGTTTTCCTGTGTAATTTCTTGGTTTTCCCTCACTACTTTATACTTTATACGCGTTGTTAGTTGTTATTATGAGGATCCGTACATCCGATCTGCCAAACTGAACTACCGATTCCTTTTTCCATGGGCTTGCCGTGCCTTTTGCCTAGCCTTAGAAAAATATCAAATACAATGATTACAATGATTCCTCCAAGACTTGTTTCTCTTTATTTTTCCGCACTCGACTGTACAATAATTCGGAATAGAAGTATCAAGATGATAAATGATGAGGGAAATGTGGTCAGACTTCGGACTGGACTCTCATTCACTCATTCACTTATTCACTTTGTTACATCTTGGTTTTGGTTCTTGATCTTTTCTAGAGGGAGTTTTTGGAGGTTGTGAGTTTTGGAGTTTTTCATCGGAAGGAGGAAGAAGGCGGAAGGGAAGGAAGTCTGGGCGTTTGATTTTGTCAATTGCACTTTTCAGCACATTTGATTCCACCTTATTTTTTTGAAGTGTATCGATGATCTAACCTATAGAAATAAAAAGTTGAGAACCAGGAATCAGGAATCAAGAATCGAGGACTTTTAGATCCGTCCAGGAAGTAACGGATCACTCTTTGAAGAAGAAAGATTTCAACTCGAGTGTCTTTTCTAAAAGACTGACTCTTGACTCTTGACTCTTGAAAGAGCATCTCCAAATTCCAAACTCTAAACTCTAAACTACTTAAATTTCCTTTATGATCAGCTTTTAGCTTGTGACTTGTGACTTGGGAATTTTTCCTCGTGCTCATTGTCAATGGATTACACTTTTTGTATAGCCTCACTTCCTGCCAATCCTTAAAAAATTCCTCATTGAGCATCTTCCAACTTTTCCACTGTGTACTGTAGTTTCCATCACTAATTTAACAAAAGTTATTCTTACACTTTGTGTAAATAAGAGTCTACAAAAATAAATGCAGAAATCCAGTACTTGAAAGTCAAGAGTCAAGAGTTCTTGTATCCATGGTCCATTGTTCAATGCAACAACAAGAAATAGTTGCTGCTCGTATTTCATGTTTAATAAAGGTAAATAGTAAATAAAATGTAAGAGAAAGAAGAAGGGAAAGAAATATTCAGGTTTTCGAATATTCTAACTTCTAGCCATTCAAAATACACAAAATAGATAGTTTTCATACACATGATTCATGATTCAGAATATCATCGTTTTTAGAACAAAGAACAAAGCACTGGCTTGTTTCCCTTAAACATACAAAATTAATTCTAATATTGATGACAATGGCAATTAGTCATAAATCATTCATTCAATCATCCACATGCTGGTTTTCCTGTTTGATTTCCAGTAAACACGCACCAATTCACAAAAACCTACATCAACTGTGCAGTTAGCTGTTACCCTCTTTGGTCATTTTCAGTTTTCAGGCTCCTCTGCTTCTGCTGATATCAACACAGATAGTACATAAAAAACAAGAACATTAGACCGATTTTTTATGCACCCTCGTACATTCATCACTAAATTCTGGAAAATATTACAGTTTTTCCCATGATTTCCAAATAGATGCTAAATAATTACTCACAACTCCAGACTCCAGACTCCAGCTTACGTCATGGTGAGTATTGAGTATCCATGAGCTACCGCATTTATTTAAACTACACAATCCATGTACCTACAACAAAAACCTACAACTGTAAACAGCGGAGCATCCTAACATAAATTTCATATCTGATCTTTTTGTAATTTTACAAAGCAAGGGCACACGTAAGTCCAATCTCCAGTCAAGTCAAGTTCACAGCCATCATCAACCTCATTAAATTAAATACACATTTGTGTTTTATGTGTTCCTCATATTTTATCTCCCTACTTTCGTTTTCGTTTTCATTTTCATTTCCATTACACTCATTCATTTCTCATTTCTCTCAAGTTTACCCTAGAAATACAAAATGTGAACCCTGTATGTGGAAAGTAGAAAGTATAGATTGTGGATTTATTCTCTTTTCTCTTATTCTATAATCCATAATCGTACATTATTTCATCTCTCATATCTGTCAGTGACGAGCATCATCTATCTAAATAACTTACACACTGTACTGATTTCGTATCCATCTAAAATCTGTATTTGTATTTATACTCTGTACCTCTGCAGAAGCTAATACACTCTTATAAATAAACTATATATAGTGAAAATTCTGTGGTATCCAACAATGAAAACTTATTACATAGATACCTAATTTATTTTACATACGCTGATTATTACATTACGGATTACGGATCTTGACAAAATCGATACACATAGAAAAATGTACATTCTACATTTATCTACATGAAGTGAGGAACGACGATGAGAAGTTCAAAGAGTAGGGTATAGAATATTATAACTTACATACATACATAGACATTAAGTTAAGTGAGTGAGCGCACGGAGAGCAATCATTCAACTTTTCATGGCATAATTGATAACTGAAAACGGTGGAGGAAATACAAGAGGAAAAGCAAGAGGAAAAGAGTGGAAAGATGGACGATCCCCTTGATATTACTATTTACTATTTACACAAACATATGAAATAGGAATAGTATCTATTTTCTCATTTATATGTTATAGATTTCACAATTCACATGCTTCACAAGTTAGTGCTTTTACTTTCAAATTTAATAATGCAGAATTTCTCTGTATTATATATTATGGAGGGACAGTAGACAGTAGATAGTAGACAGTAGAATGAAGTGTGTATTATGTGAGATGTACTTTATTATACATTATGCATGTGTTGGTGTTGACCTTCCTGTGTAGAGTGTATAAGTGTGCTCGGCTTGTGACTGCAACGTGCTCACTCTCCTTCTCCTTCTCGTTCTCGTGCTCGTGATCATGATCATTATAGTATGTGCTCAATGTATACTAGATTCTAGTTTCCGTTCTGGGGCTTTGTCTTGTCTTTGGAGTTTGGGGTGCGTGAATACTACTGCGAGTGCAGGAAAGAGAAGGGAAGAGAAATGAAGAGAATATGAGAGAACTATATGCGTACATTTATAGATTCGAGACGGAACGAGAAAAGACAAGTGCATTAAATTATATTGCTTCCTATACTTTCAACCAAGAGCCAAGAACCAAAGAGCGAGAGTCGGTGCAATTCTACAAAGAGACGAGAAGAGACGTGGGGTGAGGATATTCAATCGAAATCGAGGAGAATATAGAATACAGAATATAGAATATAGAATCATGTCCCGGAACACAGAAATGTGTTGTACATATGTGTATCAATGTGAGCTGCATGCTGCATACATACTGCATATTTCATATCCACTCATAGAAAATAGGACCGATTCAAATCCCTCGAGTTGGAGTTGGAGTTGGAGACTCGCGTAAAGACAAATAAAATTTTATATACAGATGCCGGGAGGGAGACTCGATTCTGGATTCTCAATTCTAGATTTGCCGTATGCACCGCCACACGCCACCTCGTTCAATATACAATGCACAACGCACAATTCTCAATCAAATCAAGAGGCAAACATAACACACACTTTCATGATGTTTCCTCTATGCTCTCCAAATTATGTACAGTAAGTGTAGCTTTCCCGTACATGAATATGATGCACATTTGTTTCATATAACATATTTATATACATTTCATAGTTTCCCCTGTTTTCAATATTCTGTTTGAGTTTGCTCTTGATTGTTTTCCATTTTCCACGAAGAACCCTCCTCATATTGTGATGTGATACCAAATACTGTACACACTATATGTGCATGGATGAAAATTTCCTTGGGGTGGCTATTCTATTTATGATAACATTTCTGATTTTGACTTTTCCCAGTTTCATCCCTTTTCGGTTTCCGCGTGTAAATATTGTGGAGGATGAATGAACGAATGAATGAATGAATAAATATCAGGAGGGGGAAAAGACAATACCAATGCCAATGCCAATGCCGGAACGTCCTTGTGTGGAGTGTGGAGTGTGGAGTGTGGAGCACATAATAATCTCATAGATATACACTGAATACTGAATGGTGTAGAGGAGGAGGGTGGTAATTCCTAGTTTAAAGTGTAATAATTGGTCATATCGAAAATTGAAATCCTAGTTCACAGATGTATTATATAGATATTAAAGCTAAATGGTGTGTACATTGCAAATTTCACATGAGACATCTATCCATTTCCTCTCACTCTCTCACTCTCTCTCTCTCACCCCCACTTGTTTTTTGTGGGTTGTGTGACTTTTTGTTGTTCTGTTTTGTTTTGTTTATGGACCGCATGTCTTTTTTTAGGACTTCCGAATTCGGAACATTTGCTTCTGTTCAGTAGTATAAAAAGAAAAAAGATAAAAGAGGCATCACATATCCCACATATGATGAGCAAATTTGTAAGGTTATAAAGTCAACCCAGGTTGTTTTGTCGTGGTCATGACCCTTTCATTATTATCCCCTCATGCACTTGTACACATATTTACCATAATCCGTAATAGGTACATGTGTATTTTCATTCTACTTTATCTTTTCCTCATATCCTAAAATATTCAAATACAGAAAAAACGGTTCATGTCAGTAGTTATTTAATACTAGTATATTTAATTATTGCCTGCAGGCTGTAGACTACAGTTGTACAATTTTAGTAGATGAAGAAATACTCTGTTTTTTTTAGTTTTGATGAGATTTCTTAGCTGGAAACTAAAGTTGATCATTAGTAGTTTTATGAGACACAAAATACATATATGTAGAGTAGTGAACTTGGTGATAATCTGTGAGGTTTGAGATTTTGAACAGAAAGTGTACAATATAAAATGTAAAATACAAGTTTACTGGTCTTTCGGAGTACTACTTTCTCTGCTTAACTCTGAAGCTAATGGATGACTTAAAGATGTTTATGACTGGGATTTGAGTGCGTGTGTGGTGGCTTGTTTTGTTTTTTTTTCTGGTAATTTGGATTACAAATACTGTAAACTGTAAACTGTCTACTGTCTACTTGTTAAGTATTATGTAGACAGAATGAACTAGAATATGTTTATGTAGAACCAAAAGAATTGTAGTATATTATTTATATTTTGAAACGTATGATATTTTAGTGAGGAATGATAAAAAATGAAAAGGAATAGAGAGCATACATTAGACATGTACATGTGATTATCATTGGAAGTTGGAAGAGTTATAAATAAACAGATACCAAATCCCAAATCCACATGTATCAAGTTTTGGAAAAAGACGCAATCAACCACGAAGCCAAATCCATTAATTATCATCAACCGTCTCTGCTCCTTATTTATCTTTTCTGGATCTAATAAGTGTATGTGCAATGTGCATATTATATTATACATTATGCATTCGTCTGTCTTTTGTCTACCTCAATCCTCAATTCTCGATACTATGTACCCCTTTGCATGAAGTAGAAGCAGAAAGCAGAAAAGAGTAGAGATTTAGATTGTTGTTGTGGTTTTTTCTCATTATTATTATTATTACTGTTGTAGTTGAATTGTATATTGTATGGCTTTACGTATCTACGTGTGCTTCCAGCTTCCACACATGACTAATCTAATATTACATAACTCGGATTTTATGTACTCCTTTCATATACGTGCTTGTTTGTCTGCTGTTTGTAATAGCAGAGAGCAGAGACAGAAGATACATAATACATTATACATTTACTTGACTTGACTTCATTTTCCATGTTGTCTGTGGCAATTGTTGATGAGCTTGACGTTGAGGTTCGTGACTGAGGTTATGACTTCCATTTCCAGCAGCAAAAAGTATTGTAGAGACAAGAAATGAAAGGGAGTAGTTTCAATTACATGTAGTCAAAACTAGAGACTCGAGACTCAAGGCATTTCATTGTGTATTCTACAATGTACATTGTACATGGAACATGGACTATGGACTGTAGATGATTATCTTACAATTTTTTATACAGTTTTCATAGTGTACTCTTTGGTCATATCTCTAATTTCTCCAGCTCAGTTCAGCCCAGTTCAACATGTGATTATTCCCATGATTACATATTACATACCATTTTATGTATTATAAATTATAAACTTATATCATACATGATTTTTAAAATTCACTTTCTTTCTTTTCCTCTCTTTCTGTCATTCTCCCATTTTTCAATTTTCAATTTTGAAAATCTCCACATTGTACAAAGTACGTAGTAGATACTTTGCCCTGATTATGATTAGGATTATGATATTATTACTAGCGGTCCGTTCCGCTTCATCATTCATTTGGTCTCATTTTATGAAATTATCACTTACACATGTAAAATATGTACATTACACATTGTACAATGTGTAAAGCTCGTATGTATATTACGTAATATTTTTTCAGTTTTGAATTTTGAACACCTACAAAGCTGAAGAAAAAAGAAGGAGAAAGAGATATAGAGAACTTCAAGCTGACTGGAGGAAAAAAATGCTGATTGCTCATGACATGACATGACATGACAAGACATAATAAAAAATCGTCTGGAGACTCATCATTTGCATGGGTTCAACTTTAATGCACCCAGTCGTCTACCGTCTACACTCTACAGTCTAAATATACTTTTCTTCAAGTATTGATAATAAATCGTGTATCGTGTATCGTGTATGTAATGTGTAATGCGTTATGTACAAGTAGCTGAATTTCAGTTTAAACATGCACAATACATACTTTGGATGTGTAGTAAAAAAGTACAAAGATACACACAAGTTGGAGAGTGAAGAAAGTTTCTCAACTGAAATTTGAACTTGATGATGATGACGATGATTAGGAGGACGAAGAGAGGAAAATACATACAAAATGCAGAGTGTGAGTAGTTAACACAAGCCCTGTTGTAATCGTTAAAGTCTTTCTTGCGGAAAGCTCCAAACTCCAAACTCCGAACCGAAGAAAACATCTACACAGCTCTATGCATTTCGTGTATACAGTGTCATCCTCATGGGTAGAAAAAGTAGTATAGAATTTTGTACTAAAATTTCAACTATTCACTATCTTTTATCTATCTAGCCTCATTCCTCACTGCTCATCGCCTATGAAGATGAAGATGTTGCAATGAAAGTTGTTCTATCCATATAATATAATATAATGTACTTAATGTAGTCCTTAAATTTGAAACTTCAATTTCCTCCTTTTCTTCATTTCTCTATCCTGATTATAATTACAATGCTCAATAGTGTATAACAAGTAAAATATTTCATAGTTTTTAAGTATAGTTCTACTGCAAGATGAATATACTAAAGTATTTTGTACTCTAGACTCTAGTGTAAAAGATCCCTCAAGGAAGACAAAGAAAGGCTTGTTTCATCCTCTATCTACATTCTCAAGTCTCAAGTCTCAAGCCTCCAGTATAAACTTCCCCATACTTACAGTTAATTACTCACAAATATAGCTTCTTTATTATTGCATCTACATTCTACATTCTACATGTATTATGTATCTATAATCTATAGCTTTAAGTGTATGGTTGAGAGTTGAGAATTGAGCTTTGAGCTTTTGATTATTATGATGATGATTTAGCTGCTACTGTTTCTACAAGTTGAAAGAAATGTTAAGCAAGGAAATGGAATGAAATGGAGGGAAAAGTTTTGTAATAGACACACATCGCATACATCCATCCTCATGAAATATGATCGGAGACAGAACAGAAAACAGAAAACAGAGAACAGAGATCACTACCAGTCCATACGCTGTTATTTTCCATTTTTGTATCAGTGTCAAAGATAAAGAGAGCAAGTCAAGTGAAGTCAAATGTATGTATATTATATAGATATATAAACATAAAGATATACAAGTAGTAAAAATCTAAAGTTTAAACTGAACTGAACTGAATCCGCTGATGCATTTAAAATGTGAAATGCAAGCAGTGGTACTGAGAGGTTTCAAAAGATCAAGAAAAAGAAGAAGTTGTAGACGACGACTAAGAAAAAGAAGAGGAGAAGAAAGAAAAAAAGATGGTTGTATGACCACTGTATGTTGTGTTGTGTGTTTGGTCTAGTGTAAACGTGTTGGCATGTATTATGCATTGAGCATTGAGCATCCGAGTAAAGAAAGTGAAAACTAAGGAGAGTCATTAAAGTCGTCAGTATTACACACACACAAACAGAGACAAAAAACATAGTACTCGCATCTCTTATGCATTTAGTATGTACGGAAAGTATCAAGAATCAAGAATAAACATGCATCACCCCGCGTCTCACGATTTCCTATAAATGTACTCGCGTCTCCCTCACTCGCTTCTTGTCTCTTGTCTCTTTTCGTGTATATACGTACATTTGTATATTTTTGTCAAACATAAAACAGCCACTCGCTCAAGTAGTCTCAAAACTCAAAAGGACTCCAAACTCCAAAGTTCAAGTTCAAGCTCCAAGCTCCAGTTCCCAGTTCTCAGTTCCGTGGATGGCAAACCATAACCATAACCATAACACATTATGTATTATGTAGTATACAGACAACTATAAACTATAGATAACAGAAATTGTGTGGACTATATTTTATAGGGAGAGAGTGGAAGGATTTCGTTTTCCTATTTCTTGTAGGAAAGTGCATGTTGACTGAAGGATCAGTTTCCTTAATTAGGATCAGGCGGAGAAGATAATCCCAAGGGAGCTGAACTAGCATCATCTACATCAGCTAAGTAAAAAGAACACTATGTAATATTTACACCCTCTTTTGTACTACGTACTACGCACTACGCACATGTACTTTCCTTACAATATACTGTGAAGGAATGAACACATGACTGACGGAGCAACTTGCACTTGAGAGAAGAGAGAGAGAGAGAGAGATCGGGACGGAGATCGCCAACGATGAAAGATGAGAGAAAGGCCATGATTCAACAAGATGACTTCTTTTTCCCTCTTTTTTTCTCTCGTCGACCTGTTTTTGCTTCTGCTTCTGTTTCTTTACCGCCATTTCTGTACAATTTTCCTCCTCATATGACGATGATGATGATTCACTTTGAAAACTGACCAAACAAATTCAAAACAACAATATTGAAAATGTGTGAGTGAACATAGTCGCAATTTGTATCTAGAGTAATGAAAAATAATTGATGTAACGATCACAGTAACAGAAACTTTGATAGTAGATCAGTTATTCGTTATTCGTAAATTGAAATGGAATACAGCCAAATTACATACAAGGAGAACTTAAATTGATAAAGATGCCATAATAAATTAATTATAGGTTATAAGTGTACAAATATAAATTTGGCCTCAGTTCAATTTCTAATTTCTAATTCCATTTGTGATCTTATGGCGCTTGTACACTGTACACTGTACACTTCACGTGCGTATGATATTATCATAATATTTGTATCAATTACAGTACAGAGTGTACTTGTGTCCTGTACTGTCCTTTTTTTGATGCTTTTATGACCTGCTTCATATCCAGTCAGTCTCGGGTCTCAGATTACCTCAGTTAGGAGAACGGGGTCGAACGGTCTTGCATGTCATGATCCCTTTCCTTTTCTGTGTCTTGTGTCTCTGTAAACTGAAGAAGGAATTCTCCGTCTGGTTCAGTATGGAATCTTTTTTCCACTTGCGTGCAGTCGGTGTAGTGTCTAGTGTGTATTGTGTACACTGTACAGATATTGAGCGGTATTTTATCTCACTATTTTTTGTTCCAACACAGAGATTATCTAAAAACCTAGTCTACTCAAGTGTGTATGGAAAAGGGGACAGTCGTACGAAAAGAGACTATATTCAACATTCAAGATACAAGATATCAGTTTTTCGTCAAGATTTCGGTATTTGGTTCACTTCCTCGACCCTACGGAACTCAATCATCACAACCACCACCACAACCAAAAATTCAATAGCCTTCTTGTTTCGTCTCTCTCTTTCTCTCTTTATCTTTACATGGTTCTTCATTCTTCATCCATCTCGGTTTACAGGCAGTTAGAGCTTAAAAGTTGATGGCGTTTGAAACTGAATATCGGAAATTGGAATTGGAATTTCTTGACCGAGAGAACTAGACAAACTAGAGCATAAAAGCATGTCCAATGCCCAATGTTCATAGTCCATGGTACACGAGAACATGTATTATGTCGTAGTTTGTAATATCAAGTAACATATTAAATATTGAAACAGTATTACACTCTGTCGTGTCATGGATCATCAAATGATTCATGGATAAGTAAAAACGACTACAACTAACTACAGCTAACATTCAAGTTCATACATTACAAAAAGAGACTACTACAGATTACAGATAAAGCTTCTTCATTGATCCAAGTTCGAGGTTCCCGTTTCCAGGTCACTCGTTAAATCATCAATAAAACATGCAATCTAAATCCAGTCCGAGTTGGAGCCACATCCACATCCACAGACTTCTCATCAGTATAGCTTGTTCATTGTTCATTTTCCTTACGGTACAATATTATTATTATTACCTATAGACTATAGAGCAATTTCAAAGCTAAATATAACACTTATCCACTTGAAGATTTCAAAAGACTTGAAGATCCACAGTTTTTCAAATGTGTAACAAAATTACAAATATAATAACATTACTCCTTCGCTCTTTTTACTTTTCACAGTGTAATTTACTCATTTCCCGATACTAATAATAATGAGTAAAAATGTGTCTGTCTATCTGTAGGAAGTGTGTACATTAGATCTTTTTAGTAATAGTCGGTATTATTAGTCGTTAGAAAACAAAATGAGAAGTAAGAAATAAGGGCTGAGGTCTGATGATGAGGTGTGCGGTGGATTGTGCATCTTGCATCTTGCATCGGACTGTATGGAGTATGGACTGAAAATGAGACGAAAAACAAAAACGTAAACCAAAACAAGGAGAAAGGAATTTGAGGTGTCCATTTCATGTTTCATGTGCATCCGGACTTACTGTTGCAACTTGCAACTGGGCAACCTTCAACCTTTAACCGGAGAAAAAATTATAGAGAAAAAACTGCTCTAGACTCTAAACTCTATACTCAAGACTCTAGAGTATTACCCAGGAATGAGTAAAAAGTAAAAAAAAAATATGGCAAAGAAGGAAGAAAAAAATGTACGTGTGGTCTATCCTCTATTTTCTATTTTCCATTTCCCCTTTCCTCTTTCTACAGATTTCCAACATGTTGCTGGAAGTCATAAGTAAGAGTTTTCATTTCCAGTGGTGTCCAGTTAAAAAGTCCGGTCGTCGTCGATGATTGCAGAACACATTTGTGAGCTTATTTCAAAGGATCGACGCTCGATGGTTGATGGTTGATGGTCGACGGTGTGCTTCAAACAATGTAACGCCTGTTCTCCACACTCGCACATCAGTACAGCTACAACCAACAGTAAACAGTACGATACAGAAATATGAGATATGAGATACGAGAAAACAACAAGTCTCGAGTCTCAAGTCTCAACTCTCTGTGTATAAAAAATAATAAGTGTGTGTACACATGACCATTTTCTTTTTCTTAACCTTTTTTTTGAAGCAAAACACTACTAGTTAAATGCACATTATACAATTTCATGGTCAACTCTATACTCTGTACATTGTAGTTTTTTTCGGCTTTTTTGGATGGTGGATGGTGCCAACATTTCCCCTTTTCAGTTCCATTTTCAGAGTTTGTCTCTGTGTCTGCCTTTGTCTCTGACTCTATTTCAGTTTCAGTTTTAGGTCCAGCGTCATTATTGATACTTAATACTTAATGCATGCTTGTTAGTAGAAAAGTCAGGAGTCAGGAATCAAGAATCTCTCCAGCGTTGAGAGTTCAGACAGAGAGAGATAGGGAAAAGGAGCCACATATGAAATATGATGATGAATTTGAGGTTTCCTGGGACTACATTTGTGACTTGTGTGACGATGAGTAAAAAAAAAAAGAGTAAAACTACATTTTACACAGTTTACAACTTAGGCTCTGCTCTATCTTCTTCTTCTCTATATATTGTATATTGTATTATAATACACAATATACATACATTGACAAACTAATGACTGTAATGAGTACTCAAAGTAGTAAATAGCATTTTGACAGTGACACGTCAACGTTGATGTGTGGATTGTGGATTGTGAATGTATGTAAAATGTGTAATGTGTAGGTATACTTTCACTTTATGACTATGAATGTATTTAGTGTGTATCATTTTCAGTTTTTCAGCTCATCATTCAGTGTACTTTTTTCCTCGACTCCCAAATCCAATCCAAATCCCTCCGAATATGATTGATTACACGGACATTTTCTGCATCAGCATCAGTTTCAGCATCAGACAGCTTTTATTACGTATCATTTTGAATTTAGAGGTCTAAAAGCTAACAGATAAAAGTAAAAAAAGGATTCTTAAAAGGATCATAATTCATGATATTTATACTATCTTATACACTTTGTAAAATAAGGTTTTTACAGTAAACGGAAATAAAAGTATGCATTAAATCCATTAAATATGGTAAAAATTATTAAAGATCAAAATTTGATAATTAAAAATGCTGGTGCTTTTGATCTTTTTTTCCCTCTTTAATTTTTAATCTTTTTGGTTTACATCATGGGATATCGTGGTCATTTATAATTCATCAAGCATTCGTTTAAAATCTCGTTAATTACGAATTATGATTACTCTTCACCGTGAGACTTCTTACAGTGCCAATTTAATTTTAGACATTAGATCTCTTGCGTCTTGCGTGTACCTAATTATCATAAAATATGATGAGTCTGAGTTTCTTCTATTACCGATTAACGTTTACCGTTTAACATGGCATGACAAGGAGTGGCAACTGTTGATGCTGATGCTGATGTTGATGTTGATGTGGATGAGGATGGAAGCGACTCGTTCAAAGTTCAATTGGATGTCATGGCGTATGGCGTGAAATGTAAAATAAAAAATAAAAGAGGGAAAGAAAAGAAAAGTGAAAAGAATTGAAAGAAAGAAAGAGTTGAATGATTTGGAGGTGAGAGAAACTCAATCAAAATATGTAAATGAGGCGTAATTACTTATTACTTATTAACGGTCTACATTACTGGATACTGTGTACAAGATGCACAACATATAAAAATACGGACGGTGTACTTAATTTATGGATTTACATTGTACATTGTACATACACGTGCCATCATTCTTATGACGATGTCTATGATGATCCAAGATTATGATAATGATAATGAGAGGCCTGTTTTTATTTCCTCCTTGGAATCTCATCTCTCAAATCTTTCACTCACTCTTTCTTCCTTTTCTCCTCCCTAAATTTTAGATCAACTTGATTCTTGACTCTTGACTCTTGATCCTTCAGAAACATTGAGGAATATGTGACACGCCTTTCTCTGGAAAATCTTCCAGTCTTCTTTCTTTCGTCCTTTGGAATTAATGAAACTCGTGCCGTCCCTTAAAGATTCTAGATTCTAGATTCCAGATTCCGGACTGTCTACTATCTACACAATAAAGAATGTGTAGTCTTATTCTAGTAGTCTATTTATTTAGGTTGTTCCATCCTCCAGCGTCCAGCCTCTATTTCTACATACATATTTATTTATGTATGCACGTAATAAAATAATACGCAAGGAAAAATTATAATCTGTCACTCCAATCTCCGCTTAATCTCAGTATTATAATGAGCGGCATGCCTAATGCCCACCACATATTTTATATGCACGAGGGTTAATAATAACCCGATTTTTTCCTCTTCTTCAATCTGAATCTACATCTAAAATCTAAACTCTAAACTCTAAACTCCAAACCTAATGAATTCTACTATTCTACGATGCCATACTCCATACACCCGTGAAAATACCAAATACCATGAACTGTATAAAGCACAAGATCAAAGATCAACATCCTAACTCCAACTATATACAAGATACAAGCCCTAAATCCTGAGGGAGAGAGGAAAGGGAATTTTGAATATCCCAAAGGCTGTAAAAGAAATAGAGAAAGAGGAGTTGGAAATAAATTAGGTGTACATAATGAATCTACAATACAACAGATATGGAAAGTATGCACAGGTAGAGGTAGAGATGGAAATAGATTAAATGATTTCAAATACTTTTATGCAGTCTACATTCTAGATTCTAGATATTAGAGAAAATGTATTCAAAATCTACTTATAAAACAATCATTATATTTCTGTACATAAAACTAAGCACAGCCTAAAACTTGTAAGATAATAGACAATAGACAAAGAATAGTTACCATATAATGATAATAAGTGAAAAAGAACTAAATTATAATAACATATTTATTTACTTCATCAGGTGTACAAAGTACGAAGTGTAGAATACAGAGTACAGAGGGAAAACTGAAATATATTACATTAAGAAAATAGAAAGAATAGATAGATGGACTGAATGTAATTGAGATAATTATAATTGTGGGATATATTTATACAGATACTTGTAGCATTCTCTTTTCCAGTTTATACTTTATACTCATCTTCTTACTTCTTGAACACGTGTACGTAATGCCAGTTTGGGTGATAAGAGAGGGAAAAGGAGAAACAATGAAGCACACGACCCATCTTCATGCCCTATCTCTACTCTCTCTACTCTCTACCTGCACAACACTCATTTATCGTTAGGTCAGAAACTGGGAAAGAATGAGGATGATGTATTCAAAATTTAGAGAACTAACCTCACAGCTCTACTTATTATCTATGCACAATGTACAATGCACAGTGTACAAAATGTACAATGGTAGTAATAATAATGGGAGTAGAACTCAAGAAAGGCCCTGAGCCCTCAGCGCTCAACTAACTTGATGAAGAATCCCTAGAAAAATAAGAGGATGATAATGATAATGAAGGGAAAGGTAACAATAGAGCCTTTTTTCATTTTTCGTCATCATCTTTTTCTTTGCTCTTGCTTGAATTTGGATTTGGACTTGGACTCTTGTGGAAGATCTTTTCTGTTCATCTCTGAGAGATGTTTTTTATGTTTTTCTTACTGGTTGTTACGAGGACGAGAAAGAGTACGAGTGTGGGCCCTTTAGGCGTAAGGCACGTGTTCAAAATGCATTGGTTTTTATATTTTCCTCTTCATTTCTCTTTTCTCAATGCTCAAAGCTCGAAGGGTTACTCGTTACTCGTTACTCACCATCAGCATCAAAATCACCGTCAGTAATATATTTTGTTTTCTCTTTCTCTCTTTCTTTCATTCTTTCTGCCTCTTTCAAGTTTCCTTTTATTCTTTTATTTTCGTTTTTTCTCATCTTCTGTCTCATCCACCGACCAAGCCAACCCAATCCAACTCAGGTTCAGGTCCGCACGCTCATCGTCACGATCCAAATCACCATTGGAGCAAAGGTAAAGGCAAAGGTTCTACTCAAGTCTCTAGTCTCAAGTCAGCTCAACAACAATACAACAGTCCAAGTCTAAGAGTTGTTTAAATCCTTAAAAAAAAGATCACCGGGGATGCTGCAAGCGAATGTGCTCATTGCTCATCCTCAGCATCTCACTTCTCACTCTTACTACATAAAGTATCTACCTATGTATGAAATATAGACTATAGATTGTAGAAACACCGGCAGAGATTTCATTCTTAATCCCAAAAACCAAAAACCTTTCCTATACAGTAACCCTACAATCTGTAACCTACAACCTCATTGTTGTCCATTGTACACTTTGTACAGTGTGTGTATTTATTTATATTTATATTTGTACTTAGACCTCTTCCACTTCTTTTTTTACCTATTGTCTTGTCTCATGTCCTAAAGCATTTTTTCCTTCTTCATTCTGGAGGCTGACGTCCGACTTGAGACTAGAATATAGAAGACTCAAGATTCCATATACCATCCTCTAGAGTATTATTATTCTCACTTCTCACTCTTTTATCTATCACAGTCAGCTCCTCTTGACTTGAACTTCTCGGAGGTTTTTCATGTTTTAAATGTTAAATGTAAACCAGAAATAGATATATTTATGTAATCATATTTTTCCTGTCTCTCTTTTTTCCTCTCATTCTCTCACCGTGTAATAGAAAATATTTATGTGTGTATATCTCGTATCTCATACAACAATGTATTTCATGTATGAAAGAAAAAGGGAAAGATTTCGATTAAATTTTTACACTCTCATTCATATGACTGAACTGGACGCACACCTCACCTCAGCTCACCGGAGTGAATGCTTCTGCACACGTTACTCTCACCCCAGTCTGTCTCAATATATTAAAAAAAGAGATGTACTTGCCACACGCAATCTCTTTCTCTCTCTTTTCTTTCTTCTTTTCTCTCCATTATTATTATTATTATTAGTTTGTTGTACTAGAGTATTTATCATAGTTTACTTGTCCCACTGACCAAAAAGCAATACATTATCATCCATAGATGCAATTCACGTGTGACCTGCATAGAGTATAGAGTATGAAGTATAAAGTATGAGGCTTTTGCTTAGAGCAAACAAAACACAATGTACAAAATGTAAGAGCATCAGCCTTCCAATTTTAAAATGTACACGGTTTTAACCCTCTTTATAATAAATGTCTCTAATATTTTCTACATTTTACTGTGATTTCCTTTTTACGTAAATCACGAAAATACCTAAAACCTAAAATCTAATATTTAGAATTTTCTTGCTTGTATCTACAATCTACAACCTACAATCTGCATGCAAGGTTTTCAGTTTTACCTTTTATCTTTTTATTTATAGAAACCGATGATTTTTCAATCTTTACTCCTGGACAAAAAAAGATATACTTTTCACGCGTTTCAAGATCTTGGAATAAAATTCTGATTCTTCCCTTAAAAAATCTAAAAATGTGATGTTTAAAATACGGAAAAGTGTAATAATTAATAATAAACTATAATATACCGATTTAAAATACAGATTATTTGCAACTTTCTCTTCCTTTTAAATGCATGAAAAATATCATATATGAGGTACAGCTACTAATTAGATGGTAAAAAGTAAACATAAAAACAGTCGTGTGCTTTGCACGCATCCTGTAACGTGCAGTATGCAATGTAATGTAAGAAGTAAGGCTGGTCAACTTTTTAATTTACAACGGCACACAAGCTATAAGCGTAATCCATATACATAATACATAGATTACGTACCATAAACCATGTCAAATAGCAAATAGCTCATGTTGTCTTCTTCCTCTTTTTCTTTTATAGATTTAATCACTGTAACAAGCAAAGTCTTCTAGTTCCAAATTGTACTTGTGCATGCATGCATGTCAGTACAAGAGAAAGTACATTTCAAGAATATGAATATGAGTAGATGCATAAGTGCGTGTGTGTGTATGTACAATGTACATGGCTTTTACGTTTTACAGTCGTGTGTGAGAACGGTATGTACATGAGTGTATTTTTAATCCTCCAATTTTGTTCTAGATTCTAGATAAAGTGATAGAGAAATTGGAGTAAAAACCGTTTGTGTAAAATTGTCTTTGAAGAGTTGGAGGAGTTTAGAGTTGAGAGAGAGAAAGAGAGAGAAGCAGGTAGTTAATGTGTAATAATGTAATGTAATGTTATGCGGTATACTGTCTGTGTATATTGCATGTGTATGTGTACATATATAAATATAAAGGGCTGTAGTAGTAAATATGTTTACATGTATCGTGTTTGAGTACGTAGTAGTAGTAATAGTAATAGTAGTAATACTAGTGGTGGTGGTGGTAATAGTAAAAGAAGTTGTTGTATATGATTGGAGTGACGTCGTCGTCCCTTAGTCAGCCAGCCAGCCAGTAGACAGTAGACCTACACACAAGCAAATCTCCGTACTCTGTACAATTAGATTCAAGAAAATATGAAATGTGTTCTCCTGTCTTTTTTTGTGTATGAGTGAGTGAGTGAGTGAGTGTGTGGATTGCAGTGTTCAGTGTACATACATGAGTCTCTTAAGAAAGCAGGAGAATACATATGGTTAAACACCGTGAGAACCTCGAGAAAAGGAATTTCTCAGTTCGAGCAGTTCGAGCAGAGGAGCAGATGTCTCGTGGACGAAGTGTGGATGCAACTTTATAATATAATAGGCACACTCTACTACCTACTCCCTCATTTTTTGTTCCTTTTTCTTCTGCTCCTTTTTCTTCTTCGTCTACTACACAACTCTACTACTTACAACTTGTGTACATACTACATACTCGTACACACTCATACACATTACATGTACACATACTCATATTCATATACTGTATACTCATATACCGTATACCGCATACAGATTTGTGTATAATGGATTGTCTCGGCTTCCATTTACAACAACACAATATCAATACCAATACTCCTTCTTCTTCCTTTTCTTTAGCTCCTTCAAAAAAAATCCAGCTTTAACTTTTCCTCACTTTGGACAGACGATCTGGAAAGCGATGGGAAATAAATACATAATAATGCAAACACACACAATACCAAATACACAATACACACAGATAAACTGACTGGACGTTCCGATCGAATTCCGAAAGTGAACATGTGTATTCTCACGAGGTCGTTAATACTTAGTTAACTGCCTATGTTTACCCTCTCTCTCCTATCCTCTGTCTGTCTCTCTCTCTCTGTCTATCGACTCAATAGAGAAAGAAGGGATAACAACACTAAGCGTGTGTATCATGTATAATCTTAACAAGGTCGTATATCCGTATATTATTATTATTATGTATACGGAAGAAGTTGAATAATAATAGAAACTCATTTTGATTCTGTAATCATCCCGGATATAAAATGTAACGCCGGCAGTTATACACAACCGGCATTTTTGGGGTACATTGAGATTACTCAACTTTTTTCTTTTTGAGTTTTGTATTTATTTTAGTTTATTTTTTAATGTGTTAGTATTATGAAAATAGTTTGCCATTTTTAAAAGTTAGGGCTTAAAATAGCAACTTTCTGGAGCTCCAAAATCAATGTAGTTGATTAAAAAGATTGAAAGTTGGTCAAAAATTGCTCCATATGCTCACATGATCATACACTTTGCTTATTACCACTGATCTGATCTGAATATTTATGGACTTGGCTATGCAAAGCTTTATTTATACGATTATTCAAGAAGAAACCCTGATACAAGAGACCTAATAGTAGAGACTTGAGAATCGAGAGTTGAGTGTCGAGTGTCGAGACGTATGATAAAAAATGGAGACAGACCATTACTGATTACAGATTCAGAAAAGAAATCCAAAGTAAATAAAAGATAGATCCGTTTAGTCGTCTACATGTATTATGTAGATTGATATTTTTGTGACTGTTTCACTCTAACACTCTGGTTATATTAACCAGATCCAGATACAAGCCATCATAAACATTGTACATACTACATGTAACCACAAAAGTATTCCAATATTTACAATCGTTTACACATTCTTTACAAATTGTTTCAGTTTCTCAAGTACCAAGTCTCAACACACACCGTACATTTACTCTATTGTAATAACAAATAATGTGTCTCTTCACAAATCATTTTCCTGGCTTATTTTAGTTCCATTTCTCAGTTTCTTAGTGAGTTTCAGAATCAGTATTATGATGATTTCTTGTAGGTTGTAAATTGTAGACTGCAAGATAGAGTTGATGTCAAAGTCAAAGTCTGTATAGAAGAAATCATTCGTCGATATCCATTAAAGGGCACTTTAATGGATACCACTTTAGTGAAGCAAACTCTAAACTATTGATAATCTATAGAGTTTTGGCATTTTAAAATAGTATCAAAATGCTCGATTCTCAATAAACATTCTCTTTGAGAGAAAAAGCAGAACAACAATTGAAAAAAGATCCTCATCATTAAGCATTACGCATTACAAACCGCAAATTCCAAAGAAAAAGTATTGAAAACCATCTGTAATCTTAATCTGTGTCTGTATATCTGATTGTTTGTCTAACTATAACTTCAAAGTGTTTTATGCTTCAAGTTTAGGCTTTAAATTAGGTCAGTGCTGTGTTGCATACAGTATATTGTAAACTTTTGAGGCTGGGAAATGAAAATAGTAAAACGGACGTTTTTACGCGGTTTGGGAACAATAATCAAGAATAAGATTGAAAATAGTTCTTCCCTTTGTATTTCAAACACTACATGAATTTTTCATCATAACCACAAGAAATAATGTTAAGAAAAATTCTTTCTTACTGGAACTATGTACATAAAAGAGAATAGCATTGTCATATGCTTGATAGCCACAAATACAACTCATGCTTCTTGTACATTGTACATATGTGCTTCTACATTCTACATACCTTAAAAGTTCCAACATATTGCACTGGAATTTCCTTCAAAAAACTCTATGATCTGGAATTAAAGTGGGAAAAGTCCTTTTTCCTTTTTGCTAAAACACTGTGTATGTATTATGTATGGATTATGAATGTAGTTGCATCATTATTCATGACTTTTTGGGTTTAAGGTTTTCTACGTAGTCCTTTCAGGTTTACTTACAATGAGTGTTTGGTGTGGTTAAACCAATTTAGGGAATATTTTCATTCATTCCCTCTTTTTTTCTGTTCTTCCCCAATTTTTTACATGTAATTCCCTCGTTTTTCTGTTACCTGTATTCCTAATTCGTATATTATGTATTATACCTGTTCCTCCAGAAATTATTCAAAAAAGTAGTGGTTCAAACAAAAGTGTTATCCAAAATTCCATCATAGATAAAATCTACGAAATAACTGATTCTTTCATCTTTTTTAGGTCAAAATATGTTAAAAGATTCAAGCAAATCAAGTTCAAATTCATAAGATAACAGACAAAACAAAGCACACACATATATATTTTATATTTTGAATTTTAAACACCTTTAAAAAGACTAGTATTTTGTACAGTGTACAGTATACAGTAACTGCGTGTGTTGCATGGCACGGCAGCTCATAGTTGATTGCTTTAAATTGATCTCTATTATTCCTACAAACATGAAACATGTTCCATTTAATTCGTGGGAGGCTTACTGTTGGAATTGAGTGTGTGTGTGTATCATTCTAGTATAATAAAATGCTACGCATTCCTCCTTGCTCCTTGTTCTTTGTAAAACCATGTGTTCAACCAGAAATCAGAAAGTAGCTCATATAAAAGATACAAGATACAAGTAACAAGTACACACGCATAAAAAGGT
The DNA here is from genome assembly GCA_019776565.1 of Sminthurinus signatus. Taxonomy (NCBI): domain Eukaryota; kingdom Metazoa; phylum Arthropoda; class Collembola; order Symphypleona; family Katiannidae; genus Sminthurinus; species Sminthurinus signatus. The sequence goes on from JABASP010000109.1 coordinate 60,893, forward strand.
GATATGTCAAAACACAAAAGCTACAACAGTTCCTACTACATAACAATTTTTACTTTTTATGTATGTGTTCGTGTAACTTGTAAGTAATAAGTAACCTATGGCTTTGATAATGACGATGATATGAGATATGATGCTGCATCATGTACCACAACCTACAAAAGTAAAGTGAGCAAAAGGAAGGAGAGGAGAAGAGGAGAAAGATGCAGGCGAGCTATTAGCATAATGCTCTTCTGCACATTCCGTTGGATTTGAATTTGGCTTTGACTTGGTCCGATTTGTTATGTATGCATGATGCACAAAGGGAGGAAGAGAACAAGCGAGCGAAGGAGAGATGCGATCTTGTTCATCTTTTTAATTGGAAACATATTGTAGACGGAAGCTTCCTCAAATTCCATTACATGCTTCACACAACATTCCATTATATTCCTATTATTCGATCAAGAATCTTGAACAACATACTGAACACTGAATACTGAATACTGAATATGCTAATGCACATTACTTTTATAATATTATCCGTTCTGGCCCGCTCGGGCCCGCACGCGGATCATGTCCCAAAGGAAAACAGGCACACGAAAATTTTATTATGTATGTAATAATAATACGTAATACGTAAGGCGTACTCAATATTTAGTATTTAGTGTAGTATTAAAGGCAATACAATTTACAGGATGCTGAAGATCAGAAGAGAAAACAGAAAACAGAAGAGAACCGCATAAAATAACAAACTATCAGCAACAGCATCTTTTTCTCTCCTTCTTTTCCCACTCGTTTATTTGGTGTGTCTAGTGTCTAGTATCTAGTATCTCCACACTCCACACTTTACACTTTACACAATGTTGCATGCATAAAAATTCTAGATAACCAATAAAACAATACATTATTTCACCCATTATGCGATTGCCTTTGTCTTCATATTTACACCGAGCACCGAGTAATAAATCTCTTTCTCCTATACTTTTTATCTTTTATCCCTCCAAGCTCTAAACGGCGAGAAACACGTGAGACTACAGAATACAGAACACATGCTATAATGCATATCTTCCAGGGTTTATAGTTTTTATAACTGAGGTTTATAAATTATTTGGCATGAGACTTACGACTTACCACTAATGATAATACTCGTTGTATTGTAAATGGTGCATTGTAAGTATCAAGTATAAGTTGCTTGTAAAAACAATACTATACTCATAATGCATCGCCCATTGCCATTGCACACATTAATCTTAAACGCTAATTTCCAGATCATTATAACGAGTTTAATGGAGAAAATCACCAAGTTGACCACAGTATGTTTTGTTCTCAGCACCCAGAGCCATCAGCATAAGTACATTCAACAGTTCGTCAATCATTATAATAATTTTTTTCATAATTTTCATTTAGCTGAGAGCCACGAGCAATCAACCAGCTTACAGATACAAAAAGCAGTGTAGCTGCATCAACAATATGATTTGCTTAATAAGGATTGATCCAGCACTGATAACTGATAACTGATAATGCAAGCATTGTACTTGTTACTGTTTTGGCTTGCCCTTTAAAATATCAAAACTTGGCACTCATTATCATCCAGAAAAAAAACTCAAGAAAAGGGAAGAAAAAGTAGTAGGAGGATTTTTCAGCATTAAGAAAACAAAGTGTTTCATGATAATAATTAGATTCAAAATGCAAAAACCTCACAACAGCAACAACAACAACAGACAACAGGTAATTGGAGAAAAAACAATGGAAAATATGTAAGCTTAACATCTGGTGCTTGGCAAATACCACATACAAAATACCTTCATCTCATCCTCAGTATATCAATGAAAAAAAGTTCTCATCATAAGTGGAAAGTGGAACACACACACAACAGACAACATACAACAAACAAGCATACCGGGAGCAAGAAAAAAAAAGTGAGGGAAAGTCTGGAATGGAAGATGGAAGAAAGAAGAGATAGGCCACACATAGATACAAAATTCTGTTCTTTTATGTATTATCGACCCCATAGAAATATGACATATCTCAAATCTGTACTACATATTTTACTGAAATGTTTAAAGTTGAAAGTTGTAAAGTTATTAGATAAAAATAAAAAGTGGAGCTTGATTACTCCAACAGTTATTTTCCTTCTAATTTTACACATATTTCACATGTGTATATGTGTATGCAAGTAAAAACTTGAAATACCTTGATATAATATTTGAAAGGGGTTGACACTTGACACTTGACATTAGACATTAGACACTCGACACTTGACTTGCTTTTACTAAAGCCTTAAAAATGTCAGAGTGTATCATTTTATGATAAAATTTTAATACTGTCTCTATTTCTCTATTTTGTCATTTGAAAATGTGCTTTTCCTCTTGCACTTATTAAATTTTTATTAGATTTCAATTAAGGAAGGGTTTTTACTCTTAAAAAATCACTTAATATCGTACACTAGATAGCTCAAACCAAATAGTACGTTAGAATAATCGCATGCAGAGGGCAGAGACGTGATTGTGGGAGAAATCTTAGACGTACAACATACATAAAACGTACATGTATAAATAAAGTACAAACAAAACATGCCCATTATTATTATTACGACCACTATTATTATTATTATTACTACTACTACTATCTCACATGTGATAGATACATGAGACTTATACGTTATACATTATTATTATTGTACACACACAAAAAGTTGAAGAGTTCAACCATTCAAGAGGAACAAACTATGAAAAACTATGGGGAAGAGAAAAGTGCTCAAGTTGTGAATCAATTCACAGAGGAATGTAACAACACCTGGCAGATAGGAATCACATCCATACATTTGTATGTACACACTGTACACACAAATGTACCGAGTACCGAGCACCGAGTACTGAGCTTAAACTTCTTAATATCACATCACGTTCCATACTTTTTTTTACTATATTCTAACTTGTAACCTGTATCAACTTGTAATGTGTACCGTCTCGAGTCTACAGTCTACAGTCTAGAGTTTAGAGTTTAGAGTCAAAAGAGTGATGGGTATAAAATATTATCATTCACTCATGAATTCTGATTCTCATTCTTATTCTATTTGGATTCTCGGTCCTCGTGCGTATATGAGACTTCCATTAACATGTGTAGAGTGTAGAGTGTGTTATGCATGTACAATGTACAATGTACAATAATGTTATGCACACTTGTATTTACATTTCTAGGCAAAAGGTTAAAGTATAAAAAAGTGAGGGAGGGACAAGCTTGATTTTTTTTTATATTCCTCTCCGCATGACAGATTCTTGTAATCAAGTTCAAATACCAAAACTCAAAAAACCAAAAACCAAAACCACCGTCACAACTGTTGTGTTTTGTCTTACATTTTTGGAGAACTATATGAGATTTTGAGAACCACACGGGACAATACACAGTTTATTTATGTACTATGTATTATACTAAAATCAGGACAAAATACTATGTAAATAATGAAATGTTGTTGATAAAAAACCAAAGAAGTAGAGAAATATCTTCCATGCTTTTACCACAAAGAAAAATAACTGATTTTTTGGAGAAAATTAGTCCAGTCAACCTAAATTGATATGCTGGTCTGGATTGGATTCAGTTACGAAAGTTGATATTGTTTTTTCAACTATTGCCTATTCACTATTCACTACACAAATTCTACATATCCTATTTTAACCCATTGTATTTTCAGATACTGATAATAATTATAGATAAAAATATCGTAAATGAAGATGAAAATTAATACGGGTGAGTTCAACTGTACATAATTTACTGACCACAACTTTTGTCCATTCAAGGGAATCAAAATCCATCGAATCAAGTATAGAAAATCTTGTAGAATCTAGTACTTGAAACCACAGCATCTAAAATCCAAACAAAAATCATGAATCAGGACTAAAGTGCACAATATTAAATTAAGTCCAAGCTAAAAACTGAAGTTGAATAAAGTTTTTTGGTATAAATATTATGTGCAGTGTTCAGGTGTGCAATTAAAACGTTTCCTCTTACGGGCATTTTTGGAGCAAAAACAGCTTTATAAATTCATCATATTTTTGATTATTTATGCAAGAATCTAAGACATATCAAGTGTAGAAGTGTAGATACGAAGCACACACTTTTTAATAGGAATCAAAAGAGTTTATTTGCTTGTAGCCTTTTTACACTATAATAGTAATGCATATATTGTGTACAAAATTTAAAGTTGATACGCATTCGTTATTCGTTATCAGTTATCAGGACTCAATAATCGTACAGAAATCTACAAGAACACGTATTCATTTTTCATTTTGAATGAAAGAAGAAAAAAGTAGTAGAAGAAGAATGAGAATTAGAATGAGCTGAGAAAATATGCAGACATCAGCCGGGCAGCGAAAAAATGAACAAGAGAGAATAAGACTGGGAAGAAGATTCATTGTGTTCATAGTTCATAGACGTGTATGCATTAATGCACGTTTGTATTTGTAGTTTGTATTATAAATTATAAATTGTACACCGGTGTAAAGCTTTCCAAAGAGAGACACAGAGCGCGAGACGGAGAAAGAAACGAGAAAGAAGACGACTTCAACAGTCAACAATGTCAGAGTCAGCCTCAGAGTGAGAGCTAAAAAGCGAGAGTAGAGAGAGAAATTCCTCAATGAAATGATGCTGAAAGACGTTGTAGACTTTTAGAATACATGGTCGTGAGCTCGTGTAAAAAACTCCTTTCACACAATGAAAACCAAATCATTCAGTTTCAGCCTCTACTCCATCAAGTCTCAACATTCAACATTCAAGTTTCAAGATTCAAGATTCACACTCGCATTCACATTTAAAAAGTCAAAGTCAACTAGTCAAACTTGCCACATGTACAATGTACAATGCCCACACCAACAATACACATTCATTATTCATTAGTTCTCAGTTCTCAGATCTCAACTCTTCTTTTTTTCTCCTTGTCGTTGTTCGGTTGTTGTCTTGTACTTTTTTTATACTGGTCTTTTTAGATTTTAGATCCACAATTCACAACCTTGGGCTCTGTCTCTGTTTTCTATTCTCTATCTATTTAGCTTTGGCTTTGACTTTGACTCTGTAGTTTGTACGTGGTTCCAGTGATACAGCTTCCAGCTCCAGCACCAACTCTTTACACATTACACATTACACATGCAACCACAATCCTACTTTTTCTTTTACAACTTCACATTAATAGTATTCAAATCCACATTTTTTTTACGCTCACTTCTTCATTTCCATTTCCATCTCCATTTGCATCCGTATGCATAAATATATTGCATCTATTGTATATTATAGAATATACAATAGACATTGTACTTTTTTACGATTTACACCCGCTAGGAAAAAAGACACTGTGAAAATTCCATGGTGTAATCATGTAGAATCTTGAGTCTTGAGTACATCTGCAAAGTACATGCGGTAGTAAAAAAATATATATATATCAAGGGAATCAGGAATCAAGAATCAAGACGCTAGATACTAGATCAAGTTCAAGTTCAACTTTTAATACTTGATTTGTCCCAGAGCAAAATAATATCAATATGAATATTACATGTAGTATTTACTTTTCTCCTACTATTTACAATCCAGCATCCTTGATTACATTTTTTATAATGAAAGAAGAGAATTTAAAACAAGGAGGGATGGAGTCAAGTTTATCATGAAAATACTGGAGAAAATGTGTTCAATTCCTTCAAGCTGTTTATAAAGAATAAAGAATAAACAAGTAGAGTAAAAATAAAGAAGTAAAAAATCCATGCTTTATACTTGTAAAAGAAACCATCGTATTACATTGTACAATGTATAATGTACAATGTTAAAGTGAAAGGCATAAGAAGCTTTTTCAGCTCCTTGTTGCTGTCAACAGCTCCAACTTCAAGTCCAATTCCAACTCGTGGAAAAAAGAGACAAGTGTTAAATTTTTTGGCTCAGTTAATTAATCAAGAGTCCATAAAATGGCACTTATTATTCACACACTTATTAAAACTTGTTGGACTGCTGCAGCCAGCAGTTTGGTGTTTGATGCAACGCAATGCAGTGTGTACATTGTACAGTATAGTATATTATACATACATATATGTATTCACGGTTAATGAATATAGGTATTGTGGTATAATTTTGTGTTTCGGTGATAATCGTATAAATGGACTGATTATGTGTGTTCAAAAACTGAATGGTTTGTGCATGTATGCATGTGAGTAGTGAGTAAGTACTTTAAAGAAACGTGCTTGCAGGTGGGTTAACGTGTAGCTAAAACGTGCATGCATATTACATATACTTTTATTTTGTATGTTTATATTTATACAGATACGATATAAGATATAACCATATGAAATTATAGGCTTACCTTGAGTATGCTTCGTGAGTACACCTATTACATATATATTACACATAATATAACAACACACGGACAGTGTTACCAGTTACAACAATTGGGAGTAAGTGTGGGAAAATGCGACAGGTGGTTGTAGTTCAGTATTCAGTATGTACTTTCATTCTATTGTATTATATTACCTGCCATGGATTTGTACACATGTATACGTATATATTTATGGTTGTTGTTGGGCAGGCTTCCACGGATTCCAATAGTCAGTCCGCATTGCTTTACGCTGTCTATGTCGCTCTCTCTCTTCTGTGTTTGTGTGTGTGTGTGCGTCTCTGCTTCTGGTACTCTGTCTCACTTTTATTATGTCCTAGGCTTTCTTTTCATCAGCGTAATTATCTATCCATCCAACAACCAACAACCCCTATCAGTCAGTGCTATCAAATAAAAGTATACATACAACGCACACATTATTATTATATAAAATGCATTTGTTTGTATAAAATGCTCTGTATTCTATTATAATCTATATCAAGTGTTTTCTGTGTTCTACCTATAGGTAAATAAATGGTGAATTGTAAATTGTAACCCTTAATCCTTTTATGCATCTATCTACTTTTTTTTTGCTACACATAAGCACAATCACAATCAAAATCACAATGACAACTGCATGCTCTTATAAAAAATAACATGTATGTACTTACTGCACATGTATACTGTGGACAAAGAGTACAGATATTCTTCCTTGATGTACTCGTGTTCTCTCCTCTCATGATTTTTGCTGTCCTTGTTGTTTGTTCCTCCTCTTGTTATTGTTACTTGTTATTATTCCTATTGTTGTTTTCCCAACTCCCAACCTATATGCATTTCCCAGTTTTTTATTCTTCTTACATGAAAAGTCATAAAGAGAGAAAGAAGAAACAGGAGAAGATGCTCAATGCACAATGCTCATGCCGCATTCATAATAAAAGTGCTCACACATGTACAAAATACACATGTGTATCTAATCAAAGTTGTTTTTGTTTGTTTAGTTGTGTGGACAGTGGACATTTCACTTTTTATGCTCTTGTTTAGGTGGTGACGGTGAGCGGTACCTCTAACATCTAACCTGACGAATGACGAATGCAAATAACGAAACGCGACGTCAAGCTTCATATCATGTGTTGGAGTTGAAAAAGAATACTTTGGTGTTAATTTGGCAAATACTATGTTGCTTATTTATTTACAAATACTCGAGATTTATCTTTATACAGTATCGACTGGATTTGACTTGATTCATGATCGTAATTGATTCATGAATTTTGATTCCAATGATTCTCTGTGTTGTTCGAGTGTGGGAAAGGTAAACATTGCAATTTTCCACCCTAATTTTTGTCGAGTGTCCGTAAATAATATAAATACGTAATATAGTAAATACAGACAAAACACATGCATACATTGTTTCTCACATTCCTTGAAGGAATTTTGAGGTAATCCACAAATTATAATAGAGCGGTCATTGGAAATTTCAAACTGATAGTTGAAAATGGGGAGTGCAGAACTGAAACCTCAAAGAAATGTGCATCTGATTTAAAATCTAAAATACAATCATTGTGATACATGTGTACAAACTTGTTTTTTACATTGATAATATTTAGTAATTGAAATTCGGTTTAAACGTACAAATAAAATACACACTTGCTGATTATTACTATTAGTTTCAAGTTACCCCATTAGCTTTTTAAGCCCTTTAAATACATGCTGCATCATAACTATTTATGAGATTTATATTCCATAAAAATCTGACTGTCTTTTTTCATTTTTCATATTCTCTAATCCCAACAATAAATAATAATAATAATAATAGCAATAGTAATACATATCTACTTAGGAAGAAGGAAAACTGGAGAGTGTAAAGATGACAAAAATTCAAAGAGAGGAGAAGAAAGCAAAGGAAGGGTAGCAATGAGAGAGAGGAAAGTCCTCTTATAATATTATGTTACAAGATGAATACAGTACATAAACTACGGAATAATAAATTGTTGGAGGATGACACAAGTCAGACATGCGGAAAAGAGGACTTTTCTATTATAAATCTTATTTAATATAAGAAATTATTACATGTTACAGCCCTTGAGCCTTGAGTGAATAAATTTTTGATTCAGTCAAAAATATTTAAATTTGATACCTGTACCTTGTATCCTTTGCACACTGTATAAGCTTGAATGTTGAATGTTTGTGCTTTTGTAAGCTATTTCTGTATGAATGAATCATCAGAGTTTCTTGGGTTCAAAATTTGAGCTGGATAAATAAAATTGATTACTTCTGTCCTTACATAACAATAACATTTCCCCTTTGGACTTTGACACCGGCACTGACACTAGACACTAGACACTAGACACACTGACTCTTCTTCTTCTCTTCTTCTTGTTCGTCATATTCTTTTCTTGGCTGTCTCATTCCTAATTCATCTCAACTCTCAAAGCTCAAACTCAAGGCTGGATTCATTTCTTTCTCCTCTCCGGCAGAAAACATAACCAGACTCAAAACCAGGCTGTGGATAGATATTTCAAAAGTTAGAATTTAGAATTCAGATTTCAAATTCAAAGAGTCACTCTCATCTTCATCATCTTTCATAATAATGTTGTACATTGTACATGTGCATGTGCATGGTTGTGAACATAAGCTTGTTACGTTTCTAAACAAGTCTGAAGGAATTTCTACATGGTATGTTTTCTACTAAAATGTTCATAAACTTAAAGAGGAAATTTACTCTGGCATTTTATTGCAGTGTATTGTGTACTTTATATTGCATTTTTAATGTGGATTCTTAAGTCTGGATAAAAACAGACAAATATCTAGGAACAAGAATAAGATAATAAGTTGGAAAAGATAATAATGAATGTTGAAGGGTTTTCCATTCCATAACCCAAAACCCAAAACGTTTCTTGCATATTAAATACCCTTCGTATTCTCCCAGTTCCAGCAAACTTGATACTTGATACTTGTGATGTACCTAAATACTAAATATGACACACGTCATCATGTAAGATGTGGAAAATATCAATATTTTAGTTTTCGCACCGCCTCCTTTGTACATTGTACATTCTAGAAAAAAGAAACAGGGTAGGATTTCTATATTTCTTATTTTCTCGTAATTTGAATTTACGTTGTACATGGAAAGTTTAAAGTTTGAAAGTTATTGATGACTTTAATCACCGAGTGCATAAATACATAATACATTCTACTTTTAACATACCTGCGTCATCTGAGCTTGTTAATTTTCTAACTATCATAATAAAAATGCAGTAGTGGCATGTAATTTCAACAGCTGCACAATTCATGGATTTACGTGTGAAAATTTTAACCTGTTGTACTTAGACAAGTACAGATATGTACACTCTTATTTTTGAGAATTGTTGATCCTTTTAGGCGACATATTTTTGAACAAACTTTTTTTGTACAGATTCTAGATTATAGTTCAAATTTCAAATGCAAAACTAGATATCAAAAGTTAAAAACAACAGCAAACAGCAGTGAAAAACTTTTGTATCTACAAAAAAGCTAAGAAACAGAACTAACTGATCATGGTGCCAACGTACAATAAAATAAAATTTAGTAAAAGAGTGCCTACTGAAAATCTATCCAAGTGTTGGAGACTGGACACTGGACACTGTACATGTGGAATCATCTGTTTATTTTTTTTGGCTTCTAACTTGTAAAACAAAAGATGTACCTCATTTAATATTCAATATTCATGATACCTCATGCTTTATGTAATGCTAATGGGTAATAATAATGTAATAAAAGTCATTCTCAAGAATTTTTGATCAATCAAAGGCTAAAGAGTACACCAGATTCTGATTTCTGGTGTGATTTGTATTGTATATTGTATCATATAACTTAGCTTTTGTCTATTTACCTTCTGTCGTCTCAGATTTTGAGGCCGGCTTTTTGTGGTTTTTTATCTGAGGAAAATCCAGTTTCAAATTTATGATGCTGCTCTACGTTCTACGTTTTAGCCACGATTTTGCAAAATTCTTTTGAGTTTTGAGGCCCTTATCAACATGATCTTGGGTTTCTTCTCTCTTCAGCATTTGGGGCAAACAGTCAAGATTCTAGAGTCAAGAGGTAATAAAGAGGTTTCTTTGTCTTTTTTTGTGTTGTGCAGAAATCGGACATTCAACTCTCCATTCTCCATTCTATTTGCCTGAATCCTGAATTGACAGAGAGATGAAATTATTGTATAATTTATAGTGCTTTTAAAACAGAAGCTTCCTGATATCTCAATTCTCATTCTCAAAGTCCAGACCACAATACCACAAGATCATAAAATACACAATATGCTGAATTTTTTATTTCTTTTGCCGGCAGTTTTTTATACAGTATAATCATGTCTCATTAATTATTTTAAATATTTTGAACACTGCTGTGATTTTTATTCTACATACTTCAAGCGTTCTACATTCTACAGTCAACTGTTCTGTTTTCTGCATTCTGCATGAAAAATGGAAACAAATGTTTCATAGAAAAGAAATTATACTTGTTTGTTTGCTGTCTGCTGTCTTTCTGTTCTTTTGCCTTTTGGTGTGGTTGGTATGGTATGGTTGAGGGTTAAGTCTGTATGTGTATTATGTATTTTTGACAGTGATAAGAATTGGAGTAAGCTCGCCGTGTTGTCCATGTTTTTATTGTGGTTGGTCCGTCGGTTGACTCTCTCGTGTCTCTCTGGTCCTCGTTGTTAGTATCCTCTCCGTTGTCTGTATATTGTATGCATAAAGAGTACTTACTATTATTATTACTATTATTATTATTATCACTGCATTCCTTTGTGTATCTCAAGAATAAGAAAAAGAATAAGAAGAGCAAGGGAAGAAAAGGACAGAGGACACATTAGTATTTATTCTACATTCTACACAATATTCAATATTCATATTTATTCACTCTACCCAACTTTTGGTATGTTATGGATTCCTCTCTTCTTTCTTTTGGACTACGAACAACGTCTGTCGTTGGACGTTGAAAATATCAGTTGTAGGATGTAGGACTGATACTGTGGAATATTATCATAAAGTGTTTTGTCATATATTATATGCACCACAATACTGAACATTTTAGTGGGCTTCAACAAAAATGTAAAATAATAAGTAAATATTAGACCAAATACCAAAACCCAATGGATGTGTACAAAGTACAAAGTACAAGCGACTCACACACTTTGTACTCTGTACAATGTACAATGTACAAGTTACATGTTACATGTATTGGATAGGTAAAGAATAGTGAATAGTCCTTCAAAGGGAAACGTCAAAAGCCCCATCTCAAACCCCTCTCTCAAGTGTTTACTCTGAATTTCAAATTGGAAAAGCAAATGAACATTTCTTCGTCATCTTCATCTTGGTCTTCGTCTTGGTCTTCTTTTTCCTCTTTGTTATCTCTTCACAATGTGAATCTCCGACACTTTCTTAATACTCTTTACACAACACGTTTCAGGAATTTTCTTAAAAACGTGGTCCTGTGGATAGGATAAACAGGAGGCATACGTACTTAGTACTTAGCTACATAATACATAATATAGTCGGGATGAAAGATGAAAGATGAAAAAAAGAAGAAAAGAAAGGAGAAAGATATTGTGTACTTTTTTTTCTCATCTTGTGCTCATCGTGTGTTTAGCATGAGCCATGAGCAAGCCTCACACACACATACATACATATTACATATAGCTATTATACTATATAATATATAATCTATACCCAAGTACGAAAAGGATTTTACGCACACGAATCCTCGCGCTGTCCCGTAAACCGTACACCGTAAACCGTAAGGTATGACAATAACAATAACAATGAAGGATTGGATCGAAGGAATAGAAACTATGCATGACAAAATGTTGAATATATTTTGACATTAAAGGTTCCTTTAAAAGGCTGGTATTTTTCAAATTACATTTTTTGTTGAATTCGCCAATTCCCTGAATGGAACTGGAAACAGCTCAACAATAAATTTGTATCTCCAATCTCCAAACAACAAAATAGGAAGATAACTGTACAAAATGTACAAAGTAACTGACTATACAGATACACACTGAAAACTTTCATGAATAAAACCATAACCATAGAAGAATTCATAATCCATAACTTGGTTCTTTCTCCATCAGTTTAGTTTTTAGTTATTGTTCCTTTCCTTTCTTGTTGATGGTCAGGGAACCCCTTTCTCTCTTATACAATGGAAATTCGGGCTATTCTAATATGATAATGACACATTCCAAATTCCATATTCATTATTCCATGACTATGAAAAGACACAGAGAAGAAACCCTCCGTTTGTTGATCTTGTCACTGTCAGGAATACATCATGTGGCACATGGATGAAGCGAAGGTAGGTATTCAATGAAATATTCTAATTCTAATTGTACCATGTGATTATCAAATACAATGTAAAATTCAGAATGCAGACAACATACAAATGTCTTGGACATTTCTTAACCCTAAAATACACAATACCTGTCTCACTTTACCCTTTCTCCAGGATTTCTTATTCTGTACCTCATACCAAGGATTTGTAAAAAGTGAACCAAAGATATTTTGCATTGTATATTTTGTATTGTAATTTGTCATAAAAGATTTCTGGAGGAAAAGAATGACACAAGACAGGAAAATACTTATTCTTTGGGAAAAGGTGCATGTTGTATGTAAGATGTAGGATGTAGGATGTAGGGTTAAGGAATGTCCAAGAAATTTGTATGCATCATATTATGAATTAGTTTGCTCACATTGTATTTGTTAATCACAGGGGTACAATTGGAATTGGAATTAGAATATTTCATTGAATACCTTCCTTCATCCATGTGCCATATGATGCATTCTTGACAGTGACAAGATCAACAAACGAAAGGATTCTTTTCTGGTCTCTGGTCACTGCTTTGGTATTCAGATTTCCCTAGTGTCTTTTCCAGCATGGAATTTTTATTATTCTCCCAGTAGAATGGCCTCTTTATTATGTTTGTACAATGACAGAAAGATCTTGCAGTAACATAATATGTTGTACTTTATACTTTACACTGCATAAATAATAGATGTATACAGACATAAATTTATTTAAAAATAATCTCCAGACTTAAATTAAGTCGATAGGAAATTCTCTCTCTCTCTTGGTGTATGAATACAAATATAGCATAAAAGTGTAGAGGAATATGACAATCAACAGAAGCCCTTATAAATAATAGCTTTCTGTAGCTTCCAGTTTTGAAAATAACTTTACACCAAATTGCCTAAAAGCAGTAGCAATCAAAAATCAAAATGCTCCAGTATTTATAAATAACATCAAAATCTTAATGATATTATTAGGACGAAGTGAAGTAAGTACGTGAAGCTCGACTTGGCTTGGCTTGAAGCTTGAAGCTACGTAAAATGTAAAATTAAAAGATCTGCTAACAACTACAAAGCAGATCTGAGCAGCGCTACACTGACGTATTATGTATCTACCCCCTAATAAAATCCGTATGTAATAATGTAGATGTGTGTACGACCAAATGGACAAAAAGTGTGGAAGCTAAAAACAGAAACATTAAACAGTAGCTATAATCTATAATAATAATAATAATAGCAGTAGTACACAGTAGCAGCACAGTAGTAGAGTTTAGAGTCAGGTTGAAGATCAAATGAAGTCATTATAATAATTATCACAGTTTCAAAAAGACCGTTTCTGTCAAAAATAATTTAATGTAGACATTTATTAAAATTATATTAGTAGCAGAGAGAGTAGAGAGTAGAGACTAGAGACCTTTTGAGTAGAGTAAATTTTACATTATCATAATGATTATTTTGCCCAAGTCTATGTACGAGATGCAAGATGTATGTGTATCTTGTATCTTGTACTCAGGCAGAGTAATCTTATTCAAGAAATAACAAGTCAATTTTCTTACTGTCATATACTTTTTGTTTTCTTTGTACTTTGTACATTCAGAACATGGATAGAAGACGGCGTCTATCGTAAATCAAAAAAGACTGGTGATTATATGACGAAATACGATGAAATTGAGAAGGATGGTGCACTAGCTGCTCCTGAAATGTCGGAGAATGATGGATAGCATGGGATGAAAAATGTGAATACATTATTATTTTATAAATTTATATAAGACAGAAATAAATTTTCCAGCGTCAATCTCCATCAAAAATAACATACATAAATATAATGAAGAATAAGTAAGGGCAATCAAAGAAGAAAAAATGGAGCAGAAACAGAAGCTGTAACCATTATAAAATGCACACTGTACACTGTACACAGTTTACACGAATATCATTACAGATCATATTACATAAATTATGGACGGATAAAAAGAGAGAAGAGTAACAGAGAGAGAAAATTATATTATATTGGTTCAAAAACAGTAGCCCAAAGATTACACACACCATCAAAAAAAAGTATCAAAAGTATACACAAAAAGAAAGAGGAGAAATTTAATAAAGATGCTGAGACCAAATTTGGGGTGATTGAGATTGAGAAGTGTACATGAAAGTAGCTAGAAGCGTGTGTGTGTGTGTGTAACAGTAGCCAAAGTTTATAATTTAGTGTTACACGGACAGAATATCATAGAGAGAGAGAGAGAGAGACAGAAAGGCCAACGGCAAATCCAGAAAAATTTGATGGAATCCATCATCTTTGCTGTGCAAGTCAAGTCAAGTCAAGTGTAATGAAGTGAAGGAAAGCAAACAGGAATATTCAAAGTCAATTGACCCAAATTAATCATGTACGAATCATGCAGATGAGAGATGAGAGTAGATCAGTCTGACTTTTTATGTATCTGATCTCTTGAGTCTAGAGTCTAAAGTCTAAAGTCAGTCTCATCTTCTTCTCTCGTTCGTGTTTCGTGTTGTACTTTCATGCCAAAAAGTATCTGTGTAACTGGATGCGTGTATTCATTCATTTCTCTCCTGGAGAAATTCTGAGATGCTTTGAATTTTAAATACATCTTCTTCTCTTCTTCTCCTTCTTCTCTAAAACTGTTGGTTCGTGTTTGCATGCAACACTCTTTGAATTTACTTGTGGATACATAATATATATAGTGCACACATAGTATATTAGAATTACACATACGTGTATCAGCCTTTAAAACCTACACTTTGAAACATCAATTTCACGCAACACAGAATATAGAACGTGTCACGATACAAGATACAAAAACAAAACAAAACATTCTCGATCCTCGATTCTCGGTGCATATTAAAACTGAGAGAGTGGAGAAAAAACGGGATCGGGGAAAGGAAACTTTCAGTTTTCCAAGTGTATCATACATCAGACAAAACATTCAACATGCAGCTGAACTAACTACTGACTACTGGCTTTAAGTAAAATGAGGCCAAACTTAATCATCCCACACTTTATTATACTTTATACAATTTTACATTTTATAGTTAAAGGGATGAAATTAACCCGGAATCTGAATCTTGCACGTTTATCTTTTACGTAACCTGGAATCCCAAATTGTAAATGTAAATTAAATTTTTCAAACTTATTATTTTTCCTTTGAATAATTGGTTAAATAATTCCGCCACGCAGTTTTAAGCTTCCAGCACAAAGCACAAGGTACAAAGACACACGAAACAAGAAGCACAAACAAGTGAATGTAAAGTTATCATAATTATACCGTCCCTTTACATTGTACATAGATATTTTTCAAGAATTATTTTCATATTTTCTTTTTTACTCCCAGCTCCCAGCTTTCAGCTTTCAAAATTCAGCATCTGATTCTGATCTGATTCTAGAATCAAAAAGTCATGAAGTGGCATGAAGAAGCAATTCGATCCAAATCAGTTCAATTGATCATAGCATTTCGTCTTGTGATGACTTTTGTGTTTTGTCTGCCATGACTTTCAAAGCATGAAAAGAAACAACCTGTTTGAAGATTGAAGACTGAAGAAATTACACTTACTTATTTTGTGTAATAGTGGCCATAATATTTGTAAAAAAACAGTACTCAAATCTACATAATGGTCATGAGTCACGAAATGTTCAATTCCAGTGGCAGTTCCATATGCTGTGAATACAGAATACAAATAGACAATGTAAAAGCAGACAATGCTGCGCATTATATTATATTATAATGTACTCTCGGAGTATTATTGTGTGAATCAGGAATCAGGTTATTCCATGAAAGTACGAGAGAGAGAAAATGATGTCATTACTCTACAATTTTTATCCCTCTCTTAAGTTTTCCAATTTCCAATTACAGTGGATCGTGGATAAACCTGGATCAGAATCTGACCTAATTTTGCCATTTTCATGTTTTCCCTCTGTAAAGTCTTACACTTTTTTCTTCCAAAATCGTGTTTATCTATTTATCTATGTCTATTTTATGTACATTGTATTTTGAAGAGTTCTTCTTGCACCTCCAAGAACTATTTTCAAAACTTTGTGTGAAGAGTGACCACGACTATAAAATTTACAATGCCCCTTTTGTACTATTCATTTGATTTGATTGGTTTTTGGATTTTATGTTTATGTTTATATTGATGTTTATTACCCAATGCTCAATGCATAAATGCAACAAGCTAGAAAAGAACGTGCATACTAAAAGTACTAAGTACTATACCACCAACCATTAAGCGTTTTATTATACCATGAGAAATGAGAAATCTTAAGAATAAATCGGAAATAATAATAGACAAAACGGTCGACGGTCTACCCAACACCCAACGTCAACTTCTCCAACAATAAACAATAAACCTCTTTTATCGTGTCTAATTTATTTTAATTTTAGTTCACTTCATGTACCATTTGTATTTATTGAAAAAGTATGGTGACTAAAATATCATGTACAATCTAACATCTAAAATCTAAAATCTGAATAATGAATAATGAATAAGGCAAGAGAAAAGAGTTTGTATAAAAACTTGTGTCAATGCACACTAAATACTACAATAATACTTATTGTTAGTATTTAGTATTTATATGAGGAAGCCTATTATAAAGTATAAAGTACAGAGTACAGAGGCAACGTGTCGGCATCACGTTGCTCTCCGTTTCTTTTCTCACAGTTCTTAAGTTCATCCGTACATATCTAATGTATAATATCTAGTATCTACACATGACGAGGAGCGTACGAATGACGGTCTGCCTCTTCTTCTCCTTTCTTTTTTGGAGGGAAAGAAATCCTCCAACTTTTACTAGTAAAACATGCATAAAGCATAAACACACACACACACACACATCTACACATAGTCATACACACTTACGCAAGCTTCTGATTGTGACTGTGTGTATTGTGAGACTCAGACAACTCCTGTCGACGAGGTGCTGGTGCTTTCAATTCAACTTCTCCAGGTTCCCATGAAAAAACTCACAGTGTTTATCATATAATGTAATAATAATAGTAATAATAATAGCTATAGTAAAAAAAAAGAAGAGAGATAATAGTCAAAAGCAATCATAAAGACACGTAGACATACACACGGTCAACAGCCGAGCCGAATCCTGATTCTACTGATACCGTATCATATGATATGATACTATGTACTATGTACATGTGTGTGTAGTCGTATGTCATATGTCATATCAATAGAGAACTTTACTAATCTGTAACCTGTACACTGTACATTGTAAATTGTACAATATACAAAGTACAGGCCCAGAATACCCATACATAACTGTGAGAATGACATCAAATGAACCAAGATAGAATACACATGTAATCATCATATGTTTTGACCTGCCTGCATCATTTGAGAATAAGAATAAACTATACATATGAAACTATGAATATTATTATGTATATTATTATATTTACTGCATAAACTAGAGAAGATGCAGAAAGCAGAAAGTAGAATACAGAAGAAGAATTGAAAAGAGAAAGACAAATCCGAAAGAAAATGTAAAGAAAATGGAAAAAAATGAGACTTGGTTTACTACGTGTGTAAAGGTATGTATATATTGTGTACATGAATGTGGAGGATGATGATGATAATGATATAAACACAGTCAAATGACGAATAGTGAAATGAAAACGAAGGAGGAAAAGGAGAAGAACTGAGGACTTGTGTTTGTGTGTGTGTTGCTTTGTGTATAATATGTACATTGTGTTTGTACTATGTGCTGGAATAGGAGAAGGAGAAGAAGAAAAAGAAGAAGAAGAAATGTAGATGTATCTCGGCTCTCGGCTCGGTCCGTTCCCACGTTCATGAGGGATAGAAAATAATGGTAGGTACATATGGCTGGAAAAATTTTCTCACAGTATTTCTACGGCAGCTGGTTTCTCAGGGCCTTCAAATTCCCTCGTTCTCGTTCTCGTTCTCGGTCTGGCTGTCTGCTGTGTATGTGTGTGTGTGTGTGTACGCTGTACGCGTATGTGTTTGTGTCTGTGTATGGGTATTGTAATAGTAGTAGGGAAAGATTAAAGTAGCACAGGCCCAAGTGTGCCTTTACGTACTTCCACCCTTGCGACTGGCAACACGACCACCATACCCTTATAAACACTGCATGGGTGTACATATTGACTCTGGAAAGGAATAAAAACGCCACGAGCTCCACCAACTTTTATCAGTCGTTCGTTAGCCAGCGAGCAAAACACAACTCAAATCCTCTCTCGATTTACCGTCAACGTGTACTCGGTTCACATTTATACACGCACATTTCTACTACAAAATATACAACTACAAAAATACTTTGGATTTTACTCCAAGTTTTACAATCACAACAACAACAACAACAACAACGTACAACTACCTCCAAATACTACAAGTTAAAGTGAAAGTGACAAGTTAGTTTTTTTTGAGAAAAAGTTTTACAAATTTTCCAAAAAAAGTAAATAAATAAAGTTTACAAGTTTTTACATCAAAGTTGAAATTTTTTTACAAGTTCAAAAGTACAATCAATTAAAATGGCTCCACTTACGGATATTTCTCGTGCCTTTGGTCAGCAACAATCAGCTGAACCTATTTCTCGGACTATGCAGTATCGAAAGGTAAACATCAATATTCAATATACATTTATTTATTTTTTTAATGTTTTTATCATTTTTTGAAAAAATACTGTGTACAAAATGTACAAAAGTGTCAAGTGTAAAAAAGAGTGAAAGGAGAAATACATGAAAACAAAAGCTTTTTATTTCACAGTTAATTAATAATTCCAATTTTATTTTATTTTTTCTAATAGATTACAAAGCCATTATTGGAGAGACAGCGCAGAGCTCGCATTAATAGGTGTCTGGACGAACTTAAAGACATTCTCGTGTCTGGACTTCAGAATGAAGGAGAAAATGTGGCTCGTTTGGAAAAGGCAGATATTCTGGAGTTGACTGTTCGTTATCTTCACAAGTTGACAGCGGAACAACAGCAACAACAAACTGTCCAAGCTCAATCAGCTCCATTGGGAGAAGATGAAAAATTCCGGGTTGGTTATGCCACATGTGTGCAGGAAATCAGCAAAGTGATGGCCTCAACAAAGATTGATGTTCATCTTGGATCAAATCTTATGATGCATTTGGGTCATGCCCTCAACCAACTGACCAAATCCCCACCATCATCACCACTACCAGCTCATCAATACTCCTCCCGTAATTCACCTTCCCCAATCTCCTCTTCAACATCTCGACCTTCCTCCGCATGTAGTGCTGAGTGCTATCGTCCATACACACCACCAGCTTCACCTCAGTCCTCTGAAGTGTCCTCATCAGCTAAAGCCATTTACTTGTCAGCCAGATCTCAACATCAGTCATCTCTCGACAAGAATGTGTGGCGTCCATGGTAAATTACAAAAACAAAATGTAATTATTAGTATTATTATTATTAGAGTATCTTATTCAGTTGAGTTTTTTACCTCATCTTGTACAGTTCCTCGTTTTCGTTTTGTTGCATTTCAAATTTAAATAGCTTGTGTTTGATTATTTTGTACATAAACTAATATAGTAAATAGGTATACAAAATAGTTTATAAGTTTAGGTTTT